>CAJPEV010001984.1:25095-51173 GCA_905338385.1 Darwinula stevensoni
GACATTGCCCTGGTGAAACTGCCGACTAGTCTGACCTTCGGACCGACCATCCAGCCGCTCTGCTATCCGATGTCGGACGACCTGGGGGAGGCGACGGCCCCCTGCGACCAGAAGGTCTACGGCTGGGGAGTGCTTCATAGCACGGACAAGAGTGGCTCCCAAATCCTGCAGAAACTGGACGTGAACGTTTCCGCTCAAGCCGCTCTCGATTGCGGCGGCATCGACGGAAAGATTGTCTGCGTTTTTGGAAAGGCCTCCTCTAGCGGGTTTTGCAATGTATGTTTCTATCAACCCTGCCGTGTTGTCAGGGGTCACGAAACGTTATTATCGTTGAAAATATTGCTCAAAACGTACGTTCACTTTATTACCAAAGATTTATTATCATATTAGTTGACTGAAGATGTCCAGACGGAGATTTCAATTGTTGATGTTCATATTAATAGAGTCATTGCATGGAAAATCAACACAGTATAAGACATGACCTCTGATTTTGATGTCTTTTCGACCAAAGTTTTGTACAGTTGAGGAAGTGGGATCTTCCCCGGGATTTCCGTCAAATTTGGTTGACACATGTCGGCAAATATGTGCAACATGTGTGTTTAAATAATATCGGCAGATACATAACTTTGTGAGATTTGGGCTTTTTCCACTTAAACGTGAAAATTATCTTTGATATCTTAATTCTTAACATATAGGGGAATCGAAAAATGGGGGAATTGGGGAAAAAGCCATATTCTCAGAAAGTTATTTATATCTCGATATTATTTTTAGCATACATGTTGCACCTATTTACCGACATGTGTAAACCAAATTTGACCCTTTATTTCATAAAGAAAGATTATGTGCAGAAAGATTGTGCGCATTGCGCTAATTTCTTGGGCTCAGCAAGCTTCGTGCTCATCGCATGAAACGAGCAATCTGATGGGAGAAAATCATATCAAATTAGGGAATGGTTTCATCTTGCTAGCTTGAGAAACGTCTCGTTTCAAATTTCCCTCGCACACGATCCGAATCGTAATTTGTGGATATGACCAGCTGATGTTGTTGACCGATAGCTGCCTTCCTTGACTCCAGACCCCACATGGAAAATTTGAACATTCTCATTAAAATGAAAAGTATTCCCCAAATTTCCCCGTGTTACACCCCAACGCCTTCCATCGACAGGGCGACAGCGGCGGTCCCCTGGTGGTGCGATACAACGGAGTGGCCTACGCATCCGGGATCGCTTCATACGGCTTCAGCGATTGCGTCAGTCAACCCGGCGGCTACACCAGAGATTCCACGTTCGCCTCCTGGATCCAGAGCACCATCAGTTCCTGGTCGTGAACGATGAGGCGCCGAAGCTGCCCGTTTTTTTCCGTGTATTTTTTTGGAGGCAGGGCCTCCCCTTTTTCTTTTTCGCGCGGTGGGGTAGTGAGTCAGAATCAGTATTAGCTCATCTGGTCTTGCTTCACTGTGCATCAATTTCTGAAACTTCTCTTTTCCAGAAAAGTTGTTCTTTGACTCCGCTTCCTGAAATTTCATCACTTATTTTATTTCATCACTCTGGGATATTTCAGGGTTTTCTCGTCTGCCTGTGCGAACGTGTCTCATAATTTTTCTTGTGCAGCTTCCTGTTACTATTTCGCATTTTCTATTTCCTTTCCTCGTTTCATATTTCCGTTGGGTCTCGTTGAAATGTTGAAAAGAATTTAGAGTTCATTTTTCCGCATTATTTATATATTTTCACTTTTATCCTTTCTCCACGAATAAAAGGATGTTGGCCTTTCCTTTTTGTTACTTTGCGTGCTTTTCGTCCCACGTTATTTCGTCTAGGGCGGTGTTGTTTCCATTCCACCGAAAGGTACTTAGACCTTAAAAAAATAATAAGTGCCTAATTTGTGCTTTGATATACCCGTATCCAAATTTCTTCTTAAAATGCTATCTATTATTACATAGTAAGAAAGTAATGTATGGAAACTAGTAATCCCGAACTTATGACATTCGCTGGAACACGAGCCATCTTGTAAGAAAACTTTTGTAAGATTCCATCGAGTCCCCCGTTTCGAGATAGGATTAATCGCTCTGCCAGCACCGTCCCCGACTTGCATGAGATTTGCCTGTGCAACCACGAGCACCCATCGGAGCCAGTTGCTTTCGAGGCCGCCTCAGCTCGGACTTCCATCAGAGGCAGGGGTACTTCGATTCCTCAATTTTGCGATGGAATTACTTCAGGGTTAGACTATTCTTCGCCCTGGAACTCTATGATGAGTTTACTCTAAACAAATAGAGAAAATAAAATAAAGACATCACGAGATAAAAGTGTGTGCCAAGGTTCGACCCGGTACCAAATTCTCTGGTCAAAAAATGGTCTTTCCAAATTAAGTCCTAGCCCGGGCCGTAAGACGGACGGCTCGTCTCTTTCTATTCTGGTAAACTCAGAATTCCACCGATAAATATTGTTGGAGCAGCTACAGCGTTCAAGAATCAGTATAAGGGGCTAAAAGAGGATTAGAGGTGGCGAGGGCGTATACGCGTGGAAACTCCTTCCTACGCCTGGGAAGGGGTAGGGAGGGAGTGAGTGAGCGATGGAGGGAGCGAGGGAGTGAGCGATGGAGGGAGTGAGAGGGAGAGCGAGGTAGGGAGGTCGGGAAATGTGAGGAAGAGCTGGCGAAGGCGCAGTATGGCTTCTCAAGAATTTGAAGGGAGCCACACTGTATCTTCGGTCATAGGAAGTCATTTGGAGAGGGAGAAGTGGAGTGAAGTGGGGTGTCTTTGCAAACTGGTTTTCACATTGCTTCTTTCATAGTCATCAGTGAATGTGTTCTATCTCGAGAATTGTGAAATGTTTAAGTTACTGCAACAAGTTCCGGAGATGGAGGGTTTGCAAGTGAGGCATGGAAAATCGTGACCTTTGAGCGAAACCGTGGCCGCCGGCGTGATATGTGGGAGGGTCAGGAATCGTCTCCACGGCCCCCTCTCGAGGTCCCGAATGAAAACTGCGAAATTTCGTACCAGTCGGTTTTAATCTGACCGTAGAAAACATAATGGAAGTAATATCGGCAGTTGTCACGATAATTGGCACGGTGCCGAATCGGGGATTTTTCGGGAATAAATATGTTTCTGTAGCG
This sequence comes from Darwinula stevensoni, assembly GCA_905338385.1. NCBI lineage: Eukaryota > Metazoa > Arthropoda > Ostracoda > Podocopida > Darwinulidae > Darwinula > Darwinula stevensoni. Next base: position 28,206 of record CAJPEV010001984.1, read on the forward strand.
AGGTAGACTTTCTATGGTTCGTCTGCGTATTTTATTCGTTGTGTTTAATATTTGCTCATTAATTTGCTGGAATATTTGTTTCTCCCGACAAAATATTTCCTGGTATAAAGTTACTATCTTGATATGCTGTGCAGATATTTGGGAATATTTTCAGGTGTAGAAAATTTGAAATGTTTAGTTGCATGGCATTCATATGTCCACGATTCAAAGAATTCGACAACATCCGGAAATTTTTCCAATCGGAACGACAAAATTACGAAACTCAAAATCCCGTCCGAAATGCTCTAGACAGCCTCTGGTTGTTTGTGTCCCCCCCGAACAGGATCTTTCCTCGTCCCAATATTGTCCTTGAGGCCGTCAATAGTACAAAAATCATGCGAAATTTCCCTCCCTTTCCCTCCGCGCGAGCGACGACTTTTCCTTGAACGTTTCCACTTTCCCCGGGGAGTGCCAGTCACGATTCCTCTCGCGAGGTAAACCGAAGCAGCCTCCAACAGTTGAGACCCTCGAGCAGCAGCGAGCAGGACGAAGCACCTCGACGGTGGCCTCCCTGCTTCGTCCTCCTCCTGTTTCTTCATGAAACCCTTCAGCAGACTTGTCCCGCTGCTCCTTCTCATCTCACAAGTTAGTTCGCCCCATCGTATACGAGACTTAGTATGAGAAAACTCATGTTTCACTTGGGTATGGCAATTTCGTACATTTTCTATGCGATTTCAGGTGTTTTGCAAATCATTTTCTGCATTTGCAGTTCGTTTTGGGTGCATTCTATCTTGTTTTCTTATAACGAAAAGTGTTGTCGATTCGAAATCGATTTTGCGGAAAGATTTCTGACTAAATGTGTCTAAATGTCAACCTTTCTCCTCATAGTTGCATTTCACAATCCGGGAGACAATCCCATCAGTGACCGAAACCGCGCTGGAAACAGAATCCCGCACAATCCATGGGAGTGGTCACTCAAGCGCAATTTTCAGTCGAATCACCGCCACAAGATTGAAGAAGCGATGAAGTGACAGGCGATTGGACGTGCGTTTGCCCATATCTATAAATTCTCAGACGCTTGGCACGTCATAGTTTACGAAGCATCATCAGCGGCAACCTTCAAAATTAGGAAGCTTCACGCCTTTTGTATCTACTGGTTTTTCTGTCTTCATGGTTTGTTCGTTTCCTTTTTTTCATTATGGAACCAGAAACGCCTTCGGAAACGATGACTGGCATTTGGGCAGGAAACTGAAATTCAACAAAATAATTGTTCACCTGTCGGACGGTGCAGCAAAACTGAAACAGCTGCGATGTCACGAACATTTTTTGACATGTCAACATTCGTCAAGAGAATATCTGGTAACATGGGTGAAACCCTGCTAGGAATCGTGTGCCTCAAAATTTATCTTTAAACGTTTCATTTTTCTTTTAAAGGTCTGCTTCCCTTGTGCGCTCGATTATTATGAATGTGAGCTGAATTTAAATCCAGAGAGAGGGCAGCTGCCCGAACCGGACCCGCTCATCAACGGATCCTTGGCCACCATCACGGAAGCGCCGTTCCTGGCGCATCTGCGGACGGAGTACTCGGCCTGGGAGGAGACGAAAGGGGATAATTGCGGTGGCCCCATCATCGGAAATCGGTGGATTTTCACTGCCGCTCAATGTCTGCATTAGGGGCAAAAGTTAGTAAGATTCCACTTAAGGTATCCACTCATTTTTCCCTGAGACCTGTCAGAACGCTCTTCTTTATTCGGGGAGGAAATAATTCTTCACGGTCATAAACCTAAGCACAAGGGAAGTGGATTTACCATTTACTATCTACATCAAAGGGTGTAGCGATCTGAATGAATTTCATTCATTTTATTAATTAGAAGCGAATATGTTTCATGTTTCAATGGCAATCAAAGTCTTTAAATGTCTTGCGCGAGGATAGGAAAGAGTAAACTGACTGCTTAGGAGTTTTTACTCTCCTAGAAGAGCATCCATCTTTGAACAAACCTGAAAGGCTGCCGCTAAAGTGGCTTGGCCCTGCATCGAACTGTATTTATGATCATCGGAGATGGCGCCATTGGTGTGACAGCCAGCACGTCGTGCAGCGTCACGAAGATATTGCCGAGCTGTCACCGTCACCGTTAACATGATACACGTATTTTCCTCATCTGTGACAGTTAGGTGACTGCTAGAGACGCAGTGCCAAATAATGCGATATGCGCTCCATTTTGAGACAACTCAGAGAATATGATGAAGTCAAATGTGAAAAATGCATTTAGACATGGAGTTTCCAAACGACTACGCTATGCCATGTGAAATCATTTAGTGCCGAGTATTCAGTTAATTACCAATAGCCTCTATTACACTTATTTCTTTTTCGTATTCTCAGTTGAACTCTCAGCCTGAACCATGTCTCCTCAAATTTCAACTTATTGTCAGCTCAACTTATTGTTTGCCCAACGTTGGTTTTCCGAATAGTTGAATTACCCATGGCAACCAGGCCTAAAATTAATCCTTGAAACAGATCTAGTCAAAGCATTACATTCAACCTGGCCTGGTTTTGCATGTCGTCATGGGATCTCTTCTTGCTCTCTTATAGTTTCCGTACTAAATGTGAGCTAACATCTAAAATCAGTCAATGCTGATAGCCGATATGATAATAGACGCGCGTGTGATGAGAACGAAGAACATTTCTCCGTACAACTGTGAAGAAATGTGAGCTTCGGTGTGAATTCGATGGTAGAATATTCATGTCGTAGGGTTGTGTCATAGTATTTGCTTAGACTGTACAGAGGTGGCGGCAGTGCACACCGAACTGAAATTAAACACAGCAGGATCAAATGTCAATATTTTTCCGTAATAAAAACGAATTCTAACAAGATCAAGGACGACATCAACCCCTATTGTTACTTAATTTAAGAGGTGGCGGCAGTGCACACCGAACTGAAATTAAACACAGCAGGATCAAATGTCAATATTTTTCCGTAATAAAAACGAATTCTAACAAGATCAAGGACGACATCAACCCTTATTGTTACTTAATTTCTTCATTAACCTTGCTTGAAGGAGCTTCCTAAGGGTCGATTTTGCTCTCAAAGTGGGAACTTGATAAAATGTTCCGTCGATATTCAGGAAAATTATTTTTAGGCAAAGAGAGTGCAAAAATGTTTTTTTTTTTACCGTTTTGCATGAAAGCAACTGATAGATGTAGAAAGACGGAGACACTGAGAGATGCGCAGGCCTTCAACTCAGAGTCGGAAAGAAAAATGAGAAAAAGAATATCGTGATCTAATTGTCAGCGTCGGCTGACTGTGTCGTTCCGAACAGGATATTTCCTTGTTCTCCATCGCCGTTAGAGTTTTCACGAGGGGGGGGGGGGGAGGGAAATCCGTTGACTTTCCTCGGATGAGCAAACGACTTTTCTCTGCCCTACGTGACATTATTTTCAAGTATTTGAGAAGTGTCAAGTGCGATTCCTTCCGTGACAGCGAAGTAGAGGAAACTTCCCTCAGTAAGGATCCCTGATTGCAGCGAGCAGGATGAAGCACGTCGACAGTGGCCTCCTCGCTTTCGCCCTCCTCCTATTTCTTCATGAAAGCCTTCAGCAGGCTTGTCCCGCTGCTCCTCCTCGTCTCCAATGTGAGTTCTTACCATAGACCATTATGAGACAGAGCTTTCAGAATTATTACCTCTTAATTATTATTACCTCCGCCCTTTTATTATCATGAAGGGTAGCGGGTTCTTGATTGGAAATCGGCGTTGCATTCCGGATAGGCAAGAGGAGCGTGATGGTTTTCTTATTTGCATGCTGTGTCCGCATTTGTGCTTATTCTTGCAATTCGCAATGAGATTGCAAAATACGCATATGGACCTTAATTTTCAGCTTTGAGGAGCTTCAAAGTTAGCTTCAGAGACATGGAGGGATTGTCGCATTATTTGGCACTGCGTCTATAACAGTCACATGCCACAGATGAGGAAAATATTATGCACCATCGTGTTAAGTTAGGCGGTGATAGTTCGGCATTGTCTGCGTGACGCTGCATGACGTGCTGGCTGTCACACCACCTGTGCCTTTCCCTATAATGAGGGATACAGTTCAATGCAGGAAAACCTTGCTATGTGTTCACTTTCAGATACGGGAGCACGGTAAATGAAGTCCCAGTCTCAGAAGCATCAACGGCTAACAGCGCACCCCAGCCGTCGAAAATAGGAGGCACAAAACATGTAATAAAGCAAAGTCATCAAAATGGACAATATTAATTTATTTCTTATTGCAATCTCCCGTCACACAGTCTACCATACGTTTCTGTTCGCGACCTGGAGATCTGTTCTGACAAGGGAAATTCAATTGTCTTCGAACTGAATCTCTCCCCCGGGCAGCGGAAGATTTGGCATGGTGAACGAGACCGAAATGCATCACATGCGCACAGACTCAAATTGACAAATGTTCAAAATGCCGAAAAATGTTCGCGAAATCACGGCTGTTTCGGTTTTGTTGCTCTGTCCGACAGGTGGAAACTTATTCGTGCTAAATTTCAGTCTCTTGCGCAAATTTCAGTCGCCGTTTCCGAATACGCAAGGCTATTTGGTTCCATTATGGAAAAAGGGAAACTTTAGGGAAATGAATGAAGACAGAAAAACCGGCTTATAGAAAAGGCTTAAAGCTTCCCAATTGTGAAGGTTCCGCTGACGATGCTTCGTAAACTATGACGCGCCATGCGTCTGGGAATCTAGAGACGTGTGCGAACGCACGCCGAAAAGCACGTCGCTTTATCGCTTCTTCGTTATTGCGGCGGGGATTCGACAGAAAATTGCGCTTGAGTGACCGCACCCTTGGGTTGTGCGGGACATTGTTTTCAGTGAGATTTCGGTCACTGATGATTGGCAAGTCTCCCAGATTGTGAAACGCTGCTATGATGAGAAAGTTTGGCATGTGGACACGGGGTGCATGTGTTCAATGTCGATTTCGACTCACTTTTTGTTTTAAAAAACAAGAGTGAATGTAGCCAAAACGAACTGCAAATGCAGAAAATGAACTGCAAAACATCTAAAATTGCAATGAAAATGTACGAAATCACCATACCCAAGGGAAACATAAGTTTTTTTTTACTAAGTCTAGTGCTCAATGGGGCGAAAAAAACGAGTTTTTCGTCACACCATCCAGTTAGTATCTCGAAACATATTGCCAATTGATCACACCCACACAATCACACACACCTACACATACCCGCACGCAAAGCACACGAAAAGCCTCTACAAGAAGCTTGTAAAACCTCCCCCTCTCACCCTTTCTTCCCATCCTATTGAAATATAACAAATATCGTCCATGTTAAACTGCTGCTACTCCATTCATTGTTACGTTCACTATTCAAGAACTCTTCTTCTGAAGGCACTTTAAACCTTCAAAAGCTATGACCAATAATTTTCTAAATTTATTGTAATACCAATTTTGTTTTGCTACCGCATCCAGTGGCATTGCGAGAGGGACAGCCCCCCCCCCCAAACTGTCCCAACTAGTCCCCCTTTTGGCGAATTCTTGGCTACGCAACTGACCGCATCATGTCACACATTGCCAGAGGCGTCCCCTCCAAGTGCTGCGTGAGAGTCAACATCGGATAAAGGTATCCTAACATTGTCGTTCATGGATTCGAGCAGTGACGGCGGACGCATGTGGGATGACCAGCGCGGCCCGAGAGGGAGCGACGGACATCGAAGCGAGGCAGTCGAACTCCTCGAGACAGAGCTGGCTGTATCGAATTTGGAACTTATTCCTGAGCGGCCTGGTGGGAGCCCAGCCGCCAGAACCGGACCCGCTCATCGTCGATGGATCCCCGGCCACGATCACAGAAGCGCCTTTCATGGCATTCCTCACCATGGAGTATTCGGTGCTTGGGAAGACCAAATCGCAGACCTGCAGTGGTTCCATCATAGCGCCTCAGTACATCCTCACAGCTGCCCAATGTCTCTACCGTTCGTCAAAGTTAGTACGGTTACTCTCTCCTGTATTAATGTGTCCCTCCTTTTCGGGGATTAAATCATTTTTTTAATGTTATCTACTTGGACACAAGAGTGGCTTATTAGGTTCGGGAACAGGCAATATTTGCTTTTACTTCTAATGAAGAGAAATTTCAAATTCTCATCGCCATGGAAATCGTTTTTATTTACTCTCTGATCGACAGCGAGAAAAAAATCCGAACCAGTAGTCTCCATGTTTCTTTGGTTTGCCTTCGAACCCGATTAAAATCCGGGAATGTACAGGCATCATAAGTAATCAATGGTTCCAAAGCTGGCCTCTTGTAAAATATTGCGATTAAATGTCACAGCGAGGGCGATCTGAATGCATTGTCCCACCGTCGGTGAAATGCGGCTGCGGGAGTTGGAAATGCAGAAACGCGTCACATCCATTGCTATGACCGATTTGCGTTCATTCCTGTCGAAAAAGGATCCGAGAACGATTTTGTCGTTTGCAAGAGAAACTATCCTTAAAGAGTTAAAAATTACGTTTCAGTATTTCTAAATTAAGCTTCACGTGAGAGAACTGCCTCTTATATTCTTGGAGGATCGAGGATCCAATAACTTGAGAATGTAAACATGTTGGATTCTCTTTTGGAAGTTCAATGTTGCAGCGCACCCGCGCCATCAAATTGGATTATTAAGTTTCGGCATCTACATGCAGTAAATGCCGACTGTCGTATTCTCCAGAAACAAACTCGTGGACAAGGTGACCGTCCGGGTGGGGAGTGCCGATCGGACGGCCGGCACGGTCTACACCTCCAATTCCTTCAAGGTCCACCCGAGTTTCAACATAAGTGAGATTTCTTTTTTGGGGGTCCTTGCCTTCTTTCCTCTCTCTCCCCAAAAAGAAGCGGAAAATAAATTAAATTATAATTAAATAACATATAAAGAAATAAAAAATAAAAAGAGTATACATCCATTTAAAAAATGAAAATTTTCTTTCTAGATTAATTCTCTTCTGTTCCTTCTTTGATCCTGGCATCAAACCTAACCCTGACCAAATTTTGTGGCCATAGTTCGGCGTATTTACGGCTGATGCTACCTTTCTGTGGACTTTCGGTTGTTAGACCATGTTGGGCAAGGAAACTTTTGCACGCTTGGCCCACACCTGGCAGATATAGATGTTTCACGCACGTAGTGGATACAGTGTACGACTGCAGTTGAGAGGAAACATTTGCGGATGCTTTGACGAATACGGTGGCATCAGGACCTAATTTCTCAGGTCATAAGGGATGCACAACTCAATAATAAAAATTCGCATTCAGCGGTGTATGTGGCCATAGATCGGCGTATCCGCGATAGCTGTGGCGTTTCTGTGACTCTTCAATCTGTGGCTCAGGAAGGTCTTGCACGCTTAGTCCACGCATGGCGGACGTGGATTTTAGCGCACAAGAGCAATCTGACAGAAGGATTGTGAAAACTTTCGCAAATGCTTTAAAACCCTGATGAGAACTGTGCGGATCACTTTGATAATAGCAGTTGCAAATCGCAAAAAATGACCGCGACATTCTAATGTGCCAAAGATGTACTCCAGGCAGCAATTTCTCCCTGTGGCAAGTGTGGCTCGTCTCCGTGCCGTGTGTGGGCTGATGTATTGGCCCAAGCTTGTAGCACGCGAACCTCAGAGATAAGCCACACCTGGCGCGGAGGATAAATTGCTGATTGGGACCGCCCAACTAATATTATGCAAATGACTGGTTTTCGCAAACTTAAGAGAAAATCTAAATTTTTTGTGTCGCGCATGGTCTCACAATCGAAAAGCCACAGAAACGTCACAGCTGCCGACCTTTGGCCACACTCGCGCTGCTGATGATTTCGGTTCCTCCGGGAAATAATGTGTGAAATATTCCACCGGTAACCGTGAAGGTAACGTAATTGTTGTGTAAAGGGATACAATTGATTTTCAAAATTACTTTCATAATTATCCTGGAAATAACTTTTGTTCCCATGGACGCTCAGTCGAGTGCTTCCTTTCCTCAAGCTTTCGACAAAACAAACAAAAAGGATCTTAAGCAATCGAAAAGCATTTTAAAATGACTGCTGGGATGAATTGCTAAACAAAGGATATATGTATGAGCATTTGTGGGACACTGGAACTCAAAGGGCTTCATTTTATTTCAAGCATTAAACATGCACAGAAAATTTATTATGATTCCTTGAATACAGGGTCGTACAAAAGTTCCAGTACACTTTGAAAAACTAATTCTTTCACTAATCAACGGATTTTTTTTTTAACTTAGCAATTCTGATGTTTTTTTTCAATTCTACGGACGTTTTTGATACTAATTTTTCATTTTCGTGAATTTCAATCTTTATTAGAATTTTTTTTCTTTGGAGCTATGACGCTTAAAAAGAATCGTAGCGCTAATCGAAGTGTTCGGGAACTTTTGCACGACCCTATAAGTACTGCCGGATGGATTTGGATCTCTGAGGTTCTGATGTTCTTCATCTGCTCGTTACGTCATAGACGCGTCCCTTACCTCTCTCTCTCTCTAGAGAAGGTCAGTACCGGAAATGACATTGCCCTGGTGAAACTGCCGACCAGTCTGACCTTCGGACCGACCATCCAGCCGATCTGCTACCCGACGTCGGACGACCTGGGGGAGGCGACGGCCCCCTGCGACCAGAAGATCTACGCTTGGCTCTTGAGTGGATCCCCAACCCTGCGGAAACTGGACGTGAGCGTGTCTGCTCAAAGCCGATCTGCTACCCGACGTCGGACGACCTGGGGGAGGCGACGGCCCCCTGCGACCAGAAGATCTACGCTTGGCTCTTGAGTGGATCCCCAACCCTGCGGAAACTGGACGTGAGCGTGTCTGCTCAAGCCTCTGTCTATTGTGCCGGCGTCGACGGAAAGATTGTCTGCGTTTCTGGAAAGACCCCCTCGAGCGGGGATTGCACTGTAAGTTCCAATCAATTCTGCCGTGTTCCCAAGTGTCACGAAACATTATTATCATTTAAAATACTGCCCAATTCTTACTATCACCATATTTCCAAAGTCTTCCTATCATATATGTTGACCCCAGTGCAAATAAAAGTGCATGGAGTTAGGTTTATTAATGATATAGAAGTCGCCATCACAGGGATCTCTCGAGTCATCGCCATTGACGATCGAAACTCATAATAGCGATTATGTGTTCATCTGTGGCGCATTAGCTTCTCTTTCTGATCCACGGCATGGGTCACTCCGTCCTCTTTCTCTAGATAGGTCAAGGAGAGATTAAAAATTGCTCATTAGACAGCCCTAACCTGTAACCCGTCGGGACAGGTGAAGACATAATAGTTGCATTTTCTCTTTCCCTCTCAGCTCATTCCCATAGGTGCAATGGAAGAATGGCAGATATTGCGATCGTCAGTCACTTTTTTTCATGTCGTCCGTCCGCAGTATCCATAAGAACAATATAGCTGGACTCATTGCGCATGTGCAGGTTTCCTCCTGGGTAGGGGTGCCTGTCTTCTACCAAAACTTTCACTCCCCTTCCAACATTAGCGGATGACGGAACCATAGTGAACAAGAGGAGACAGTGGCTGCTCGTGACCGCATAGATAGTGTTGCTAGGTCTATGCGCGAAATACCGCATCTGGCATCCCGGACATTATACTCTCCTCTCACCTCCACGCGGCGCGGTAGCTCGAACCATCTAGATTCTAAAACAGGTCTTTTTGTCCGGGTCTTTAATATATGCCCATGATGTAGCAATGACAGCCAATACTTACATCCTGAATGTCATAAATATAATCATAAAGATTGTGCACATAACGCTTATTTCTCAAGGTCAGCTCAGTCCGGTGAGCACCCTTCGTGCTCATCGCAAGAAACGAGCAATCTGACTGGAGGAAAATATTTTCAAACAAGCGGATTGGGTTCATCTTGCTCGTTTGAGGAACGCCACGTTTGAAATTTCTCTCGCTCTCGATCCGAATATAATCTGCTTATGACCAGCTGATGCTGTTGACCGACAGCTGCCTCGACCATCCTTCTCAACAGGGACATTTTTCAAACGTTTACATTCAATTGTGAATATAAATATTTCCCATCTCCCCGTGTTTCACCCCAACGTATTCCATCGACAGAGGAACAACGGCGGACCCCTGGTGGTGCGATACGGCGAAGTGGCCTACGCCTCTGGGATCAGCTCCTACGTCTCTGGCGAAAATGCCGATTGCAGCTACGATTTCGGCGCCTACACAAGAGATTCCGCGTACGCCTCCTGGGTCCAGAGCACGATCAGTTCTTGGTCGTGAACGATGCAGCGTCTCGTCTCCAAAGCTTTCCCTGCCTGTTTTCGTGAATTTTACGGGTTTGTGCACACTTTCCGCTGTTTTGGGTTGATTGTGTCATAAACGCGATTTTTCATGAACTGCACCTAAAAGATTTGCGTCAGGATGAGCTACCTAAATAAAAACAGTACTAATTCTTTTGACTGCTGACCNTGAATGTCATAAATATAATCATAAAGATTGTGCACATAACGCTTATTTCTCAAGGTCAGCTCAGTCCGGTGAGCACCCTTCGTGCTCATCGCAAGAAACGAGCAATCTGACTGGAGGAAAATATTTTCAAACAAGCGGATTGGGTTCATCTTGCTCGTTTGAGGAACGCCACGTTTGAAATTTCTCTCGCTCTCGATCCGAATATAATCTGCTTATGACCAGCTGATGCTGTTGACCGACAGCTGCCTCGACCATCCTTCTCAACAGGGACATTTTTCAAACGTTTACATTCAATTGTGAATATAAATATTTCCCATCTCCCCGTGTTTCACCCCAACGTATTCCATCGACAGAGGAACAACGGCGGACCCCTGGTGGTGCGATACGGCGAAGTGGCCTACGCCTCTGGGATCAGCTCCTACGTCTCTGGCGAAAATGCCGATTGCAGCTACGATTTCGGCGCCTACACAAGAGATTCCGCGTACGCCTCCTGGGTCCAGAGCACGATCAGTTCTTGGTCGTGAACGATGCAGCGTCTCGTCTCCAAAGCTTTCCCTGCCTGTTTTCGTGAATTTTACGGGTTTGTGCACACTTTCCGCTGTTTTGGGTTGATTGTGTCATAAACGCGATTTTTCATGAACTGCACCTAAAAGATTTGCGTCAGGATGAGCTACCTAAATAAAAACAGTACTAATTCTTTTGACTGCTGACCTTCATATTTTTATTCTCTTCGCCAATCTGTAATATCAATCTATTTTTATACAGACGATCGTCACGGTAAACATAAATAAATCCCGTTAAATCAATTTTTTCCGACGCGGTAAACGATGCTCTCCCTCCAGTCCCACGTTTCAAGACAGGCACGACAGCGGCGGTCAACCGTTTCCGTGAGATTTGCCTCTGTGACATCGAGCACCCATCGGAGTCCATTGCTTTTAATGCCTAAGAAGCCCTCATTTTGTCACCTAATTGAACAAAATGCCATCTCTTTCCGGTCTTCAACCATCAAACATCTCAATTCTCATTTATATTTGGTAAACATGGACGCACGGTGCCCATGAAACGAAGATGGGAGGATGGAGGGCTAGATCCAACCGCCACGACGGTCGGTAGGGAACTGACAGCTCTGGTTGCTGACACCGCATCACGACCAAGGCCAGGGATGCGCATGCGCACTGCGATCCAGATCCTGAAGGACTCGCGGGTCCTCATACCTTCCCCTCCGTGACCAAATTTCAAACAGAAAATTTGCAATAAAAATGCCGATTTTTGGTGCATGTTCGCCACAAAAAGAACTCAGCCTGTATCTTATGGTATCTACCTGCCTGCTAATTTTCTAACAGATCAGGCCAAAATCCTCTTAGCTATCGTCAGGCAACAAAAGTGTGACACATGGACACACTCACACACGAACGGACGGGACGGGACCATAAGTGGCTTCTTTCCTTGCTCCCTACTTAGGTGGTATCATATGGACTGTTCCGAAGGGACGTGTAAAACGTCCCCGCATATTAGACTTGGAGTCCCCTTTCACCTCTAGAGGAAGGATAACTTCCACGCCGGGATGAGATTTCCGCCCATATATATAGATATATCGGGATCCCGACCCCTTCATCAATCGGATCCCCGTCTTCTTATCGATCGGCACTCACCAGGAAAGTGACTCCCGAGGGTGGAGACGGTGGGATCCCACCTGTATGACACAGGAGCGCTTATTCTTTGATAGGAAAGACGACGTCGGCGTCGTCGTGACCATCCCGCCTCACTATCCCAATTTCTCTAGTGGGCTTCAAGTTCCAGGGCAGCCTTTGCTCAGATTGCTTGGCCTACGAGTGTGGCACTTTCAGCGCCCCTCGCCTCATCACAGTCCATCCATTTCACACCAGGTCAAAGGTATGAATTCAAGTAATCTTTGGTTCTTTTCACGAAGTGAACGTTCCAAGACAAACATAGACTGTCGGGCGACAACGAGGTGCATGGTAGAGGTGTAGACGGGTCTTGGCAGGGCATGCTTCCGTATTCAGTAGGGCCGCTCCAATAATCCCTTGGTACCTGCTCCTTTACTCCGTCAATTCGCACCGCAGGCACGCTCTAAACTCGATTAATCACTTCGCACGTGAATCTCCGGCATTTTGCTTAGACTTAATCCCAATCGCTCTTTTCTGCCATAACCTTGGTACCTGCTCCTTTACTCCGTCAATTCGCACCGCAGGCACGCTCTAAACTCGATTAATCACTTCGCACGTGAATCTCCGGCATTTTGCTTAGACTTAATCCCAATCGCTCTTTTCTGCCATTAGCCTAAAATTTAAGTATTGGACCCATATTCATGATTAAAAGAAGTCTAGGAACGACTCAATAGGGCTTGTTGGTTTCTCTGAGAACCTATTGTGTCTGCTGTGTCGGGGCTGTTTTCCTAAGAGTTAGTATTTAGAAGAAATTATAATTGAAAAATCAGAGGAAATCCCATAGGAGTAAATGGTGACTATGCTCCATGAGCCCAGCAAGTATGGCTTCCAATTGCAGCACGCATGCCTATACTATTTCTATGAGTGCGCCATCTCCAATTATTTCTTAGCTCAGTGGCTCTCTCATAGCCATAGTAACAGGTGCACGCAGGGTGGCATGAGGCCATTAACGTTCGGAAACGTTAGCGGCGGGTTGCTAAAATTTATGTGAGTAGTTTGAGGCGGCTAATAAAAGCCGATATCGTCCTACAAGGCGACGATTTTCGGTATCGCCCTGATCTTTGGGTTGCCCTTTGTCTTCGCTTAACGTCAGTTCCCCGCCCTCAACGACGATTAACGAAGCAGACCGAGAAATTAGGGGTGCTTTTGTCCGATCTTCTCCCATTGCAAGCCAGGGGCAGGGAGGCGGGAGTGTGGCGACCGCCTCCCATGGCCATGTGCGCATTCATTGTCTGTAAATACTTCCGTGCTTTTGCACGATCTACCTACTAGTATCTATAGGTTTCCTATAGACTTTTTCGTAAGGGCTGGTACATGCGGACTTTCGTTTTCAAAGATTTCAATGTTAAATAAATGAAGTAGCACCTGTCGCAAAACAGACTTCCTATGGATTTTTACGACATCAACCGTTAATTGTTACCATATTTATCCCTTAACCTACTTAACGTTACTTTAGCCAACGCCATCCAGGGTACGGCCTCGTAAACTTGAAAAGTATGTTGAAAATGTTGAATGTCATTGTTTAAAGTGAATAAGATCAACGAATGCAGTTTTCTTTGGGCCGATTTCTGTAAAAGCGGGGACCTGATGATATTCAGGTGAATTATTTTCGTACAAGAACAGTTTTTACCCTGTTTTGCATAAAAGTAAAGGGAAGCTGAAGAAAAGCAGAGGCGCTGAGAGATGCGCAGGCCTCCGACTCGGAGTCAGAAGGATAAATTACGAAAATGGATGTCCTGATCTAATTGTCATCGTCGGCTTACTCGTGTCATACCGAACAGGATATTTCCTCGTTCTCCATCACCGTTAGAGTTGTCACATGAGTGAAGGAAATCATCCGAATATTCCGTTGACATTCCTCGGCGAACGACGACCTTTCTCTGCCCTACGTGGCATTATTTTCAATTGAGAAGTGTCAACCACGATTCCTTCCCCAAGCTAAGAAAGCTTCTTTTAGTTTTTATCCGATATTGCAGCGAGCAGGATGAAGCACATCGACGGCGGCCTCCTCGCTTTCGCCCTCCTCCTGTTTCTTCATGAAACCTTTCAGCAGACTTGTCCAGCTGCTCCCACTCCTATCCCATGTTAGTTCCTCTTGCCATAGAACAATGTGAGACCGTGCTTCAGAATTCTTACCTCTTAATCCCGTCGTACATGGGGCAATTTTTGTTGCTCCACCGTCGCGCGACCGTCGCTCCACACGACATTGGACCGTGAGCGGTTGTGCTGCGATGGTCGCGCAACCATCATGGACGTTGCGCACCACTCAATTTTGTTTCCCATAAGAATTGCTGTCACTCGACTGTTGCTCCGTGTGCGGGGGTCCTGCTATGTTGACGATCATATTCCCTTCTGATATATGTCGACGATCGTGACCGACAGTGACTGACTGACGCTATTTCTAATCATGTTCTAGATCTGATGGAAGAATGACATTCGGAAGGGAAGTACATAATGAGATTCTGAATCTAGAAAAATTCCGATTTGTGAGGTAAATACCCTGGGGACACACCTTTTTGAGGGAAAATTTTCCCACTAATCAAATGGCAGAAACATGTAATCCTGAAACTTGGCATGAACGTGAATACTGACACACTGAGTTTAAGAAAAATGTCAAGTTTCAGATGCATCCCGTGGGGGCAAATATTTTGGGGATGGCGCTTTCAATTAAATGTTTTGGTCCCAGCGGATTTGACACAAATAGAAAGGTGAAACTTGGCACACGCATAACTGATGTGATGCTGAGTTCACAAAAAATCAAATGTTATCGTGCATAGGGCACAGCTCTTGGGCATGTCGGCTTTACCATTGAATTTTTTGCCACAGCGAAAAGGCAAACGGATAAGGCTGAAACCTGATAGGCACATCGTTCTCCGAGGACTGATTTCATAAAAATAATTATTTTGTAGATAAAACCACTCAGGGCACTTTTTTCCCAATAGGCGCATTTTCTCGATTGCTTTTTGATCCAATGAAAGAGAGAACTGTAGGAATTGGACATTTGGACCAGAAGTACCCGTCGGATTATTGAGTGAAGAAAATATTCCACTTCTAAAATATTTCCACTCAAGGCGGTTTATGAGAGGGAAACATTTCTAAATTAATTTTTCGTCATGACAAATGGGGCATATGAAGTGATTTGAAGTTAGGCACACAAGACATCATCTATGTACCGCTTTCAGTAAAAATCTCGGTGTCTTCCCCTCACGCTCCATATTTTGATGAGGACGTAATTCAAATAAGGTTTTGCCATTTGAAATATAAAATTTATTATGCAAATATTTCTCTCAATATAAATATTATATAGGTTTTTAGTTGTGAGGGGTATCCTGAAGGGCTTCTTTTCAGCAAAATTTTCGGCGAAACAAATTTTCGCTGCAAGATGCTTGAAAATGGAGAATTAGGTGAGTGATATTTGGTATTCCAGCAGCTGTTGGGGAACTGATTTTAGGAAATTTTCCTTGTTTAAGGTACATCCCCACAGGGCCCTTATTTTTTAAACGCTGGCATTCCCGAACATTTTCGCTCTCACAAAGCGAAGAGACAAAAACTGAAACATAGGAGGAAAGATACCAGTCCAGATGCATAGCTGGAAAAGAACTCTTCTTTCGAGATGTTCTTACTTTGGGTATACTCTTTGTTAAGACATTCCCCATCAAATTTGTTGTTTCAGCAAAGAGGCAGATGCAGAAAACTGAAATCCGGTTATGATTATTTAGAAAATATTATTCCAAGGAAATTCCAGTTTTTTCTTTACATTTCAACGCAACATGATTTCTCCATACGCAACACGTTTCCAATAAATTTTCACTCTAAAACGATTCAAGTGGGTATAGATAGATGCTTTCCCGTACAGAAGTACCTCCAAAGGTAGTAGAAGGCCTAGTTACTCAAGGACTTTAGAAGGCCTAGATACTGTATCTGTTCTGACGAGGAGAATTTCATTGTCTTCTGATTGATTTCCCTTTCCCCCTCCTCCTGGGCAACGGAGAACAAGTATGGTATGTGAAACCAGCCCGGAATGCATCACATGCAGAATCAAATTCATGCATTTCCATGCATCTTTTTAAATCAGGGCATTCCATGGAGATTTTTTCACCTCCAAAATGCATCAGAGAGATGTCATATGTATCTTTGGGTGAAAAAGAACGTTTTGTTGTGACACCCAGGTTATTTGAATCATAGATGCACAATGTGAATTAATGACAGCAAATTTACATCACATCTTGAAAATATCACACGAATAAAAAAACACAAATAACGTTGTGTTTTTGATTCAAGTGATACTTTCGTACAAATGTCGACATTGTAAGGGAATTTCCAGTGAATCAACATCTTTGTCAAGGCTCTAGTACGTATAGTTCATAAGTTACAGGGATATCAAAATTGGAGGTTACCCTAGTTAGATCGTATGTTGATGAAACGTTTCCAAAATCCTGCCTATGTTGCAATTTGATATACAACATTAACAAGTTTCAATTAAGGATTTACTGGTTCAACTAGCCATATTGACAGTATTCATGCAAGAATTTGGCAGTATTGGGAGTGATTACTCAGCTGTTCAACATGTGGGAGAATATGAACATCGGATGGAGAATATGAGACATCGGATGGAGTAACCTGTCTTCAAGGTGACTTCAGCGAAAATGTGTTGATGAAATGAGAATTGAACCAGCCCATCTAGAAGAACAGTCGCTTTTCTGAACTCAAGTATCTGAATGGGTTCCAAGCTAATTGGCTCCCTACCCTATGACCATCATGAAACTATGAAAATATGGCCATTGCCCCATCCTGGGGAGAAAAACAGCTCCCCTTTCTGGAAGGATCCAGATCTGATCATCCTGGTGGTCCACTTGACATGACTCAAATTTGCGCTCTGATGAGGCCGAGATTAAGTGTGAATATATAGGAGATTGAACTCAATGATACATGCTGACATTACTGAGTGCGTAATCAAATGCAAAGAGGTCTTCAAGGCAAATATTCATTCAAAGTCAGCCAATTAATCTCGTTATGTAAATGTGTCTGGTTATTCAAAATGGCCTTCAATTGTCCGTTTTGATGGAAATAAATAGTTTGTCTTTCTGCCAAATGAGGTCTGAGGAAAAATGATACTCCCTTCTCCCCGATTTGTCCTCTCTGGCATTGATGAGAGGAAAAAAGTCATATCGAGGAATAAATTAATGCATCACTGTCCATATCTCAGGTAATTTTTGCTCATTTATCTCGGAAACATCACAATCGTATATATTTAGCCGATTGAAATGAAGAATCTTTGATTGAAACATGTTCATTAATAAAACATTGCTTAAACGTTTCCACTTATAAAGTTGCTGCGACACTTCCACGAAAGTCATTGCAGCGTTTGCTGTCAAGACTTAGAGAATGTCGACACTCCTGACTTTGACAATGGACCGACCACATTCTTAAACAACATGGACAACATGGCAATGGTGTAGCGTCGACTCCGGCCTGTTGCAAAAAGGAGGCTGCTCCTTACATCGCATGTTATTGATAGACTGCTGCAACTCCTTCTTCGCGGCGTTCATTATCCAATAACTCTTCCTCTTAGCGATTCCCAAACTGTGGGTCGCGAGAGGCATCAAGGTGGATCGCGTATGTTTTCCCACTATAAAAAATGACTATATCCGTATCCGCTCATGACAAAAGCCCTGCAAATAAAATCGATTACTTTGAAAATACCTCGTTCTGGATTCCGGTGGTTCGTGAAATTTTCCGAACGTCTGCAAGTGGGTCACGATTGAAAGAATTCTGGGAACCAATGCTGTAAGACACTTTTACCCATGTTCCTCCATAGTTTATCAAAAGCCAAGACCACTCATTTGCCACAATAACTTGTAATAGAAATTTTGATTCGCTACTACTATTCGAATTCCTGATTGCGCAACTGACCGCATTCCGCCACACATCGTCAGAGGCGTCCCATACAATTGTTGCATAGTGGTCAACATTAGTCTCATCGGAAAAAGGCTGAGTTAAGTTATCCTAACGTTACCGTTCATGAATATGAGCAGTGACGATGGGGGCGTGCGGACTGACCAGCGGGGCCCGAGAGGGAGCTACGGACACAGAAGCTAGGCAGTGGAACTCCGCGAGACAAAGCTGGCTGTATCGAATTTGGAACGGATTCCTGAGCGGCCTGGTGGGAGCCCAGCCGCCAGAACCGGATCAGCTCATAATCAATGGATCCCCGGCCACCATCACGGAAGCGCCTTTCATGGCATTCCTCACTATGGAGTATTCGCTATATAGGAAGACCAAAGCGCCTACCTGCAGTGCCTCCATCATAACGCCTCAGTACATCCTTACTGCTGCCCATTGTCTCTACCGTTCGAAAAAGTAAGCATGGATGCGGTCTTCAGTAATGATGTGTCCTTCCTTCTTGGGGCTTAATGATTTTTTATGGTAAACCTGGACACAAGAATGCAATATTAGCTTCATTTGCTGTTACTTCTCATCCATATCGATTTAAGCTGATCATCGCCATGAAAATCGTTTACTATCTGCTTACACACTGATCGGGAGGGAGAAAAAATAAACCGAACAAGCAATTCCCGTATTGGTTTGACTTGCAGATAAACCTGATTAAATTCTAGGATGTAATTCCCTTTTGGAAAATTCAATGATCGAAGTGCTGCAGTGCACCCGTGCTTTCAAATGTCATTAATCGACAAGTTTCGCCATCTGGTAATAAATGCTGGGAATGCCGAATGTCTTATTCTCCAGAAACAAACTCGTGGACCTAGTGACAGTCCGGGTGGGGAGTGCCGATCGGACGGCCGGCACGGTCTACACCTCCTATTCCTTCAAGGTCCACCCGGGTTTCAACAAAGGTGAGATTTCCTCTTTGGGATCGTTGGCTCCTTTCCATAAGTGTGATGTCATTTTGGAGGGTCCTTGCCTCCTGTCCTTCCATCTCCCTTTCAGATTCTCCTTTGTTGCTTTTTCATCCTGCCATCAAAACCAACTAATCGCATGAAGATGACTAGTTTCCGCAAACTCATGAGCAGTTTTGGAAATTTTTTAACCATGTGCACGAATTACTTTTTTCGAAAAATGATATGATACTTGGGCTCAGTTTCAATTCTCTCCGAGTTGAACATGTTCAGTTCTTTTGAGTACACCACATCATTGAGTACTGCGCACCGGTGCATCCAATGCTGGGGACATCGCGACAGAGGAATGATTCCGGTTCCTCTGGCGTTGAAATAATGCGTGTAATATTCTAACCCACCTTATCCTTCATATACCGTTGTTCTAGCATGCATGTACATCCAGGACGAAGNATAAATGAACCTAATAATAGAAAGATATTGGCTAAATAGGCAATCACCTGGCTGGGAAGTAAACTGCCCCCAGCAAAGGTGCGCAGAGTTACAAACTTATTCTAATAGTAGGACTTGGGTCTCTATGTACTGTGACTCAAACATTTTTGCACCGATTATTGCTATTCCATATGGATAATATTCGTGGCTCTGTAGGCATCCTGACGACGTTCGAACTCTTATCATACCTCATGCAGAGTGTCATGAGTAACTGTTTGGATAGCTGCGACAATTCTCTTCTTCATATTCTGGCGATCATCAATTTTTTTCGAGTAAGCAATGTCCTTGACATAGTCCCATAAGAAAAAAAATCCTAGAGGGATGAGTTTAGGTTAGACTTTGATCCTAGACATTTTTTCTATATTGGTTGTATTTATTTCCTTTTTGGCTTTTCTCCAAGAATAAAAGGAAGTTTGCCTTTTCACTCCATTTTTAAAAATCCTTTTTGTGCTTTTCGTCCCACGTTATTTCGTAAATGGTGGTGTTCTTTCTATTCCTCCTAACCGTACTTAGACCTTGAAAAATGAGAAAGTTCCTAATTTGTGATTCGATATACTCGTATCCAAATTCCTCCATGAAATGCTGCGTGTCTATGTTAAAAAAATGTTTATCCAAACTAATAATTCCGAACTAATGCTGGTCGTTTGAACTCGAGCGACCTTGCAATAACTGAAATAACTATTAAAATATTGCATTAATAATTAAATATATTCACATGCATGCATTTTCTCGCATTTGCCGGTCGAATGCCAGTAATCCCTGCATCATATCCTTCGTACTTCGCGAAACTCGCACCGTTCCTCTTAGAAGGCATTTCCAGCGCCTGCAACAGATCTCTACATTGGTACTGAGCATGGACCTAGCTGGGTCTGAGGAGATTGGTTCCACGGTAAACGTGCCCTCCCTTCTCTCCTACGTTTCAAGACAGATACGATAGTGGGGGTTAATCGTATCGTTGACCGGGGAAAGGGATTTTGCAACTATGTGTAGTTCAACGAAAAGAAACATATTGAAGTGTTGATCATGGTAAGCACCCCGTGGTAAGTGGGTTGCCGATTAGGAATCGATGCTGCGGAATGCGTTTTGACATGCGTTTGCACGTGACTGTAGATGCTCAGACGTTTGGCGCGTCATAGTTTGCGAAGCATGGTCAGAGGCAACCTTCAAAATTAGGAAGCTTCACCCCCTTTGTATCTGCCGGTTTTTCTGTCTTCATGATTTGTTTTCCAATGGTTCCCCATTTTTCATGGTGGAAACGATGACTGGAATTTGGACTGAAAACTGAAATTCAACAATATGACAAGTTTTCACATGTCGGACGGTGTAACAAAGCTGACACAGCTGCGATGTCACGAACATTTTTCAGCATGTCAACATCCGTCGAGAGATTATCTGACAACATTCGTGATAACCTGATAACCTAATCGTGGACCACAATATTTATCTTTAAGCGTTACATTTCACTTTTAAAGATCTGCTTCCTTTGTGCGCTGGATTAGTATGAACGTGAGCTGAATTTAATTCCATTAACAGTGGACGTGAGTTAGATTTGGAATGTGGATTATGATCATCATCATCACCGCAGAGTCCTCAATGATTCCATTCGTGATTCAGTTCATATTCACGAGTAGCTTCCACTCGTGTGGTTGATTAGACGACAAAAAGCAGCATAATCCATAAGATGAGGTGAATTGACCTGGATTATTACAATGAACAATAGTTGCATGGGTATCCGAGCAGTGAGGACAAAGGCATGTCGGTTGACAAGTGGTCCTAGAGAGGGAAAGATGGACATAATTCCGAGGCAGTCGAGCCCTGCGAGATGGAACTGGCTATATCGAGTGTGGAATGGGTTCCTGAGCGGCGTGGTGGGAGGGCAGCTGCCCGAACCGGACCCGCTCATCAACGGATCCTTGACCACGATCGCGGAAGCGCCGTTCCTGGCGCCGACGGAGTACTCGGCCTAGCAAGTACTCCGTCCGACGTCCTTTCGTGAGACGAAAGGGGATAATTGCGGTGGCCCCATCATGGGAAATCAGTGAATTTTCACTGCAGCTCAGTGTCTTCATTGGGGACAAAAGTTAGAAAGATTCGGCCCAATCTTTTTTCCCTGAGATCTATCAGAACGCTCTTCTTTATTCGAGGAGGAAATAGTTCTTCACGGTCATAAACCTGAGAAGAAGGGAATTGGAGTTACCATATACTGTACACATCAAAGAGTGGAGAGATCTGAATGAATTTCATTCATTTCATTAATTAGAAGCGAATATGTTTCATGTTTCAAATGCAATCAAAGCCTCTGGAATTTTTAAATGTCTTGCGCGAGGATCGGAAAGAGTAAACTGACTGCTTAGAAGTTTTTACTCTCCTAGAAGAGCATCCATCTTTCAACAAACTTGAAAGGCTGTCGCTAAACTGGCCTGGCCCTGCATCGAACTGTATTTATGATCATCGGAGATGGCGCCATTGGTGTGACAGCCAGCACGTCGTGCAGCGTCACGGAGACATTGTCGAGCTGTCATCGTCACCGTTAACATGAAGGTGCAATACACGTATTTTCCTCATCTGTGACAGTTAGGTGACAGGCAGAGACGCAATGCCAAATCATGCGATATGCGCTCCAATTTGAGACAACTCTGAGACTATGATGAAGCCAAATGTGAAAAATGCATTTAGACATGGAGTTTCCAAACGACTACGCTATGCCATGTGAAATCATTTAGTGCCGAGTATTCAGTTAATTACCAATAGCCTCCATTACACTTATTTCTTTTTCGTATTCTCAGTTGAACTCAGCCTGAACCATGTCTCCTCAAATTTCAACTTATTGTCATTGTTTGCCCAACGTTAGTTTTCCGAATAGTTGAATTACCCATGGCAACCAGGCCTAAAATTAGTCCTTGAAACAGAACCAGTCAAAGCATTACATTCAACCTGGCCTGGTTTTGCATGTCGTCATGGGATCTCTTTCTGCTCTCTTATAGTTTTCGTACTAAATGTGAGCTAACATCTAAAATAAAATGTGTCGATGCTGATAGCCGATATGATAATAGAGGTGGCGGCAGTGCACACCGAACTGAAATTAAACACAGCAGGATCAAATGTCAATATTTTTCCTTAATAAAAACGAATTCTAACAAGATCAAGGACGACATCAACCCTTATTGTTACTTAATTTCTTCATTAACCTTGCTTGAAGGAGCTTCCTAAGGGTCGATTTTGCTCTCAAAGTGGGAACTTGATAAAATGTTCCGTCGATATTCAGGAAAATTATTTTTAGGCAAAGAGAGTGCAAAAATGTTTTTGTTTTTTTACCGTTTTGCATGAAGCAACTGATAGATGTAGAAAGACGGAGACACTGAGAGATGCGCAGGCCTTCAACTCAGAGTCGGAAAGAAAAATGAGAAAAAGAATATCGTGATCTAATTGTCAGCGTCGGCTGACTGTGTCGTTCCGAACAGGATATTTCCTTGTTCTCCATCGCCGTTAGAGTTTTCACCAGGGGGGGGGGGGGG
>CAJPEV010001985.1:0-53119 GCA_905338385.1 Darwinula stevensoni
CCAGTTTCATTTGGAGTTAATATCTGATTTTCAGCATGGGAATTGATAGCCATTTGGGAGTGGCCTCTCCTTTTGGGTAAGATCTGACATTATTCAGTAGGAATGAAATCATGAGATAAACCCATGTTGTATCCATTGGTAGTTTGACTAAAGATACAATGGAGGAATGGTATATGGAAGCTGGAGCTTAGCAGCTGTTGCTGTAGCACAATGTGGCGCCTTGTATTGCTGATTGCATGGCTTTGGACAGAAGTTTTTCAACATCTGTTCTGATATGGTATGTTTCAGGAGCAGCATAAACAGGAGTCTCAAAGAACGAGGTCAATGCAGAGAGAGGAACTGTTTGCTGAGGGATGGAAAACTGCACATCTGTTCAGGGAGAAGAAAGAGGTGGAAAAAGAAGAGGAAGAAGTAGAGGAGGAAGAAGAAGAGGAGGAGGTAGAGGAGAATGAGAAATATGAATTTGAAATGAAAGGTTCAGTCTTTGGTATCAAAGAACCAAATGAAGGAGAATTCAAGAATTTAATGGAGTTCTTCAAGCATTCTAGGAACTATAGAGAGGAGAGGCGTGAGTAATTGTATCTCAGGAGATACAGTTTTGTATTCTGTGAAAATATTTTTGCATGCTAAATGACATAAGGCAAACTGATACTTGTTGCTTAAATTATGTTTGCTAAAAATTAATTTTTCAGAAAAGAATTCGGAGGAGGAGCTGATTCCTGAGGGTGAGTAATGAATTACCTTGAGAACATTTTCTGCTATAGGCCTACATATACTTGGAGTCATACATATATGGGTCACTGAAAGTTTGTAGCTGCAGCCTCATTGACTTCCCATCTCCCTTACTACTCTTAGACTTCAGCTTGAAATTTTGACTGCTTCTCAAAGTAAGCACCCAGAGTATCTGGTCAAATTTGTATTCACTGAAACTGAGAGTCAAAGCAGATGCACCTATCCTCTGACAAAATCAACTAATGTGTCCCAATAAGTAACTNAAATATATATTCTAGGCCTCCTCCACCCATGCTTTATACTTAGTACATGGCTATAGTCACAAGGCGAAGACTGGGCTTAAAGGATGGGTGTACACAGGGTGTACCTGGTGTTCACAAGACGTACAATAGCCCTAAAGTCTACTTTACAAATGATATCTGTTAGGAAAATGGAGAAGCATTGGTGGGAAGCTCCAGAATACAGGTTCTACTGGAAGAATTTGAGGAAGATGCAGAAACATCAGACACGCCAAGCTATTGCAATGTACTATTCCAGGATGGTAGCTTTGGAGTATGAGAATGCCTGCAAAGATAATCTAATAAGATATCTATGCAATTGTTTGGATCACATACAGCATGGACCAATGCAAGTAAGTGTTGCATCTGTCATAGTCATGTCTTTACCTTATTTGCCCAAGAATTCAACTTCTCTCTGCTACATTTAGAATGATGGCTGACCATCAATTACCAGTATATAATATGTAGGCAACCATCAGCATGTATCAGTATGTATGATTGCTATATTTTGTGCTCTATGAAGTAAGGGTCTAACAAGACTTCCATGCTTGTGGCTGAAGAATGCCTATACCCAGTAGTGCTCCATCCAGCCCTAAAGTTTGGAGGGGGGGGGGGGGGGTTCGAAGTTATCATGACCTGTCCTTCAAATGGCCCTGAATTCAAGGCCTTATCAAATCATCAGGAGAGATACACTCAACAAAAATGCAAAATGGTGCAAACACATGAACAAAAAAAATGAAATGAAGAAAAATGTTATGTAATGGTGGAAACGGAATTTGAACTCTAAATGATGAAAGCACATTCAATATCAGAAAAAAGCTCAAAAGGAACTAAATTGATCTTGGAATTCAGCCCAAATATCACTGTGCAGATGTGCAGCAGGAAATTCACTAACCTGTATGATTCATGCCTTTTATTTGAATTGTCGCCCTTCCATTTTCAGGAAAATATTCAGTAGCGTCACATGCACAGGATGTTTCCTTGTCAGGTTCACTTTATTAAAGTGAGTTGCTACATGTAACTGGCATGACTTTCACCTTTCACCTCCTATCTTTGTGCCTTTCCAGCCTTGCTCTCAGGTCGTTTGCTCATGGTATCTTTCTGCGTCCCCCACCCTTGGGAGAGGGGACTGGAGAATTGGAGAGATACCACCATGAGCAGGGTTTTTGGGGGGTTCAGACCCCCTAATCCTACCTCTACCTCTTGATAGCAGTTTCATGCATAACCTTTGATGTGCACAAAAAATGTTAACCATTTGGCTTTGGTATCTTGTGTAAGATAGATACTATAAATTGAAATTTGAAGTGTGGTACATGACTAACTATAACATTGTTATAGTTAGTCATGTATGTGATTTTTATTAAGGATCAGATCTAATGAGGCAGCAGTTAACCTATGCAATGACTTTTTTTAAGGAAAATACTACAATTTTATCACCAATGATGACCTTTCCAAAGTAGTAGTTACCTTTTGGGAAAGGCATGCATATTGCTTCTAAAGTACAAATAAGTATTTGAGAGAGACTTTTTATATTTCCAATCACTTCTCATTAGGCTACCTCTTTCTACTTCTCCAACCAAAAGCCACCATCTATTTCTGCCTTTGAAGAAAGTGGCAGATGAACATTAGGATTCAGATTATGTGCGTCTATTTCCCTGTTCATTCATTCATTCATTTCCTATCCTTCCCCCCTCCCAGTTTCATTTGGAGTTAATATCTGATTTTCAGCATGGGAATTGATAGCCATTTGGGAGTGGCCTCTCCTTTTGGGTAAGATCTGACATTATTCAGTAGGAATGAAATCATGAGATAAACCCATGTGGCATCCATTGGTAGTTTGGCTAAAGATACAATGGAGGAATGGTATATGGAAGCTGGAGCTTAGCAGCTGTTGCTGCCACAATGTGGCGCCATGTATTGCTGATTGCATGGCTTTGGACAGAAGTTTTTCAACATTGTTCTGATATGGTATGTTTTAGGAGCAGCATAAACAGGAGTCTCAAAGAACGAGGTCAAGGCAGAGAGAGGAACTGTTTGCTGAGGGATGGAAAACTGCACATCTGTTCAGGGAGAAGAAAGAGGTGGAAGAAGAAGAGGAAGAAGTAGAGGAAGAAGAAGAGGAAGAAGAAGAGGAGGAGGTAGAGGAGAATGAGAAATATGAATTTGAAATGAAAGGTTCAGTCTTTGGTATCAAAGAACCAAATGAAGGAGAATTCAAGAATTTAATGGAGTTCTTCAAGCATTCTAGGAACTATAGAGAGGAGAGGCGTGAGTAATTGTATCTCAGGAGATACAGTTTTGTATTCTGTGAAAATATTTTTGCATGCTAAATGACATAAGGCAAACTGATACTTGTTGCTTAAATTATGTTTGCTAAAAATTAATTTTTCAGAAAAGAATTCAGAGGAGGAGCTGATTCCTGAGGGTGAGTAATGAATTACCTTGAGAACATTTTCTGCTATAGGCCTACATATACTTGGAGTCATACATATATGGGTCACTGAAAGTTTGTAGCTGCAGCCTCATTGACTTCCCATCTCCCTTACTACTCTTAGACTTCAGCTTGAAATTTTGACTGCTTCTCAAAGTAAGCACCCAGAGTATCTGGTCAAATTTGTATTCACTGAAACTGAGAGTCAAAGCAGATGCACCTATCCTCTGACAAAATCAACTAATGTGTCCCAATAAGTAACTGCAACATCTTCAAAACTCTCGATTAGTGACCATGGAGTTTTTCTTTGCACTTGGGGAACACATAGTCGCAAGGGGCCAAATTGGATGAATAGAGGATGTGACTGTTTGAATATGTTGACAGGCCAGGAAGTCCAAAGTTTTCATTGCTGTGTTCCCTTGGAGCATTCTTGAAATTCAACAAGAATCCCTGAAGCCTTCTTTTCAATGTTGATGATTGACAGCTTCTAAGACAGTAGGCAAGCAAATTATTGTGTACCCTGCAGGATTTACATTGGCATTGGGGAATGGTGGTGATATGGGGAGAATGGGAGAAGAAAGTGGTCAGCATTTGCTTCCTGACACTTGGGGGGCTGACAGACTTCAGTGGTTGGTTGTTCACAAGCAAAGATCTAAATTGTGCTTTGGTGTTTCATTTCTTGCTCAAATTCATCAATTCAAGTTTCATATCCAGTGATAAGACCAAACATAAGTTTTTGAATGTCCCTGGTTACATGTTTTGAGCATGTCATGACACCTTTTCATACAGACTTTTTTTAGAAGACTGGCAGGGTCTGCAGTACCCAACAGAAAAAAAAACCTGTAAAGCCTCTAATGCCCATCCAGAATGTCAGAAACATCAGAGGAACCATTGCTCAAATGATTTCTATATGTCCATAAGTAAGTTGGGGGTTTTCAGCAGCCATATGCTGCACCAAATGGTGTGACTGCAGTTGGAGGTCAACCTGGTTGGGGTTCATCTTCAATGGAGGTTACGCCCTGTTTGAATTCCTCTAACTCCACTTAGAAACTGTGGAAATATTAGGTACATCATCATCCCCCATCCCTTCCCCAGGTGCTCATGAGTTTGTTTGATTTCCAGTCCTACTCAGTGGTCATAAAGCATCATCCACCTGAAACTTTCATGAGTAGGCTCAATCTTTGTATCTTAAAGACACCAAAGCTGCAGCAAGAAAACTAGTGCAACTCTTCAACTTCTTAAGGTACAGTCATGAAAAATGGCAGTTTTTCTATCTGGAATGTGATAGGCTATAAAATTATCAATTATCACTTGATTAGAATTCAAGATTAGCTACAAACTTTCAGAGTGACCCTCATAGGCAGTTTGATTTAAAGGTGGTGGGGCTGATTCCTGTTCATATTCTCTCTCTTTTTGGTTACATGTTTAGTTGAGTGGAGTAGGTGAAACATGTCTGATTTCTCTTGGTGCTTTATTTAGTGGCCAAGGCAGCAGCCATGGATGCTCGCCGAGAAGAGGAATGCACAGAGCTCTTTGGTCCTCATGCCCCTAAAATCATGGGGATGGAGGCATCATTACAATCTTTCTTCAATCAACTATGTGATGAGACTGGTGCTAAAGCCTGGCCTGTTGTTCCCATCAATATCTAAACTTGATACCTTTGTGCAATCTCTCTTGAACTGAACTTATATTTGTTCAGTGCTGCTGATATTCATCATTGACCAGGAATGTTGTGCGCTTGTGTGAATGTGCTATAAATATGGTGCTGTGGTTGCACACATGCTCAAGGCTGCATCAAAAAGATCTTTTGAAAACAAATTGGAATGATGGAAGAGCAGGCATGGATTATTGAAGGGAAAAAAGTGAAGTTGAGTAGTCATTCATTTCCCATATTGTCCATCAGATTGTGTCCAACAAAGTTTCAACTCCATTCCTGAACTTGATGGGAAGCATTGAGAAAATTCAATCACTGAGGAAGGATGATTAATAGCACTTTAAGTAGTAGCAACCTCCCCATGCAGGTTTGAGAAGAGAACAGTCATTAGATTAATGAATAACACAGAGAACTCTGTTATTCATCAATCTAATGACTTTTATGTTAAAACCCAAAGTAAGTCACTCTTGCCCAAGACAAAGTGCTTTAAGGTAGAAATCTTTTCCACTTCATTTCTTTTCTGTATTGGAAAGGTATGTAATCCAAATTGGGACTGTCTAAATACAATGTGAAAAATCCTCAAACTTACCCTCAGGCTATACGTGTTTTGTGCTTCTCTAGAATATGTTACAAATCTTGTTTAAATTGTGATTTTATAGTGGGAAGCACATTGTGCAATCTCAAATGTATGTTTTTGTGTGCATTTTCTTTAATTAGTATGGAGAGACAGTGACATAATCCAATGGAACCACAATACATATCAGTATGGCCTAGCTAAGTCGATATCAACACATAATAAGTAGTTCTCATAAAAAGCACAAACTTTTTCTATTTCTGAGCAAGCAAGGCTTTCTGCCTATATTTGTTTCTCAAATGTGTTTGCTAGAGCAGTGCTCTTCACCGAAAAGCTGAAAGTTTCAGGAATTTTCTTTCTCTGAGGTGGCAGCTCTACTGGATGTAGAAGCCATAGAAAGTAGAAACGTCCTACCATGTACAAGTATGATACCCTGCACACCAATATGATACCAAAAGAAAGGGATCCATGGGTTTCACTAAGTTTATCGGGATTTCCCATAAAGCACAGTAACAGGTCACTCTGCCCTACTTTGGTTACCAAAGTGACTTGCTTTCATTGTCACCTTTTTGTCAGGCCAGGTTCCAATCAGATCAGAACAGGATGGGTAGCCTATGCAAATATGTGAAGCCCCACCCCCACCTTCTGCATGCAAGTAATAGAGGATGCCAAATTGAACAGTAACAGAAACCACTTGGGCTTTTCCTTCTCTAAGGTTTTTGAACTGAAACTCTAAGATAGTTCAGGTAAAGAAGCCCCAAGTGATTGTGGGATTGAAACCAAGGAGTTACTCAGGCCATTAGCCAAATTTTATGATTAAAGAAATGTGCAAAATTCAGTCCACCAAAAAATAGTTTTACTCTGACAGCATGCCAAATTATGGGATATGCCACCATTTCATTTGTTTTGATGTATCTTGTTCATTTAGTCTTTTTTTAAAATAATGCCTAGATTTCTAGATATTGATCCTGGAAACACTCTCCACATTGGCTGTTACCTGCTCTCTCAATGATGTTGACCCATAATATTGAACAAAATCCCCTAAAAATGGGAAGGATTTTTGAAAATGAACAGTGAAATCATTCTTGGATGAATCATTCATTCAGTTTATTGACAAACACCTTCACATCCAGTTATTTTGCATGATAGCAGGACACAATCGTTCCAAAGAGACCATTTCATGAATTTACTTTCCCAATGCTAGGAAAATCGGAAAAGTTGTCTTCCCCTGCCAAGCTGAGCAGCGTTCCTTCGGCGGTGTCTCCGGAGTGCCTCTCGCAGATGTTTTGGCTGTAGGGGACACCCATCTCCCCATTTCTCCATCACATCCAGAGCTGTTAAGAGGAATGAAATAAGTACTAAGACAATAGAAGAGACCAAAATCACCACTCAGCTTATTACAATGCAAAAGCACAAGGTGTCAGAGCATTTCATCATTAGCAAACTAGCAAAGGAGGAATGTGGGTTTTAAAAAAAACGGTAAGAACAGATTAAAATAAAGAGACAAATAAAGTCTTCTATAATGAAACAAGAATTATATGCTGGCATACCTTCTTCAACAACTTCCCCAATGTAGACCTTGGCAATGCCAGACATTGCAATGACTGCTGTCTGGCTCACTGAACTTCCGGTGATGGTCTGCATCAACTGGCAAGAAAAGCATTATAAATAAACCTTGTGAACTCCACATTCAAATACCTTAGACTTTTCCCAATTCACTATGAAAAAGCAGTTATAATTATTTGGCTAGACATAAGCTACAGAGTAATTCATACTACATATAATGCAGGCCAAAAATAAAAGGCACAGGATATCTGGAATGGTACAGAAATACAATTTCATTCTTACTTCTTTTTGGGAGGTAAAATAGCATGAACTGATGAGCTCAGAGGTAAACCTCTATGGGAAATGCTCCGTGCATGAGTGTAAAGGTCAAGTAAAAAATGTATTTAGTCATAATAATTTCAGGAGCATTTTTAAAGTATAGCTTGCAGATGGACAAATGTAGCTATGAATTCCAATACCATCTAGAACACCCTGAATTATGTTTCAGGTGATGCACACTGAAGGAATCTGATATTAATTTTATTCCCATTTGCATAAATGCTGCATTTCAAGCAGTATAAATGTTGAAGCCCAGCTGACAGGCTCTTCTATATGCACAATTGCATCATATTGCACTTACTCGTCGGATTGCAGCCTTTGGGAAAGCAGATCGCCTGTACATCTCATAACGGTCCAGCTGCTCCTCAGTGAAGTTTGACACCAAGACTCTATTGAAGAAAATAAGAAATGGCTTCAAAGAAGCAAGCTTCGACTGAATATAATTATACTTTCATTATAAAGTAACAAGGGCTGATCATGAGAACTAATACAATGGTTATTGCATATTGCATGCAATAAACATTGAATTATTTAGGAGTGCTTCACATGCAAGGAGATTTAAAATTTGGGCATGCAGTCTATATCAAGTCCCAGAAGTTCTTATATTTCCTCTTCCTAACTGATTTCTACTTCTTGGAGGATAAGCCAACAGGAGATGATGAACCCATTCCCATTTTTAAATTCATCTGCAATAGATTCAGGCATAAACTTTTATGCTATTACTTTCTTGACTGCAATGTCGGCTTAAAATAACAGCTTGGCATAAGTATGCCACAATTTCAAGAAACTGTGCATTCTTTATTTCTTGAATGACAATCAGCTGAAAAAATAATTATTGAAACAAGAGTCAACAAGATGCCACCTCTACAAAATAGAGAGGAAACCACCAGCATTGAGTCTATAACCCTTCAAAATGAATCATTGAAATGAAGTCTGTCACAATATGAAGGGTTCTTAAAACAGTTCTAAATTATGAAGAGATAAGTTTGAAAGTAAATGAATTGGCTCAAAAGTATCAAAATGGACTGAAAACTGGCTCATGACTAGAACCAGAGACATGGAGATTATACATGGAAACAGTTTTTATATCATGATGACATACAAGTGACTCTCTCAAAATGGAATGAGGAATTAAGGCAGGAGTTCTCAAACAGGGGGGTGCAACAGGTCATGGAGTTTTTTTTTTCATCTACTACAAATATACAATTTCAAAAACTATGGAATATTTTTATTCATCTATCCATTTTTTTTTTTTTTTTTTACTGGAAAAGGTCACATTCCTTCAGCTCTTTCTGGCTCTTTCTCCAGGAGTACAAGACCAAATGAAAGCAATTCAAGGGGCAGAATTTTAAATTTGATTCCTTTTTTTCAAGGGGTGTACAATTCTGTTGGCAATTTCCTATGATTAGAATGAAGATAACAAATGAATCAGCAGTCTTTTTGGGCTGTAACTTGAATGCTTGATGAATGTAGTCTGTGCACTTGTTCTGTCTAAATAATTACTTCAAGAAACTCAATGATGCAGAAGAGCTGGGTTCCAAAGGCAGAGCCTAATTTCCAAATACATTTCTCGGTCAAGTTTTTGAAAATGAGACTTGTGCTGTTATTGTTACCGTCCAGTCCAGATTCGATCATTTGTGGGCCCAGAGGCATTAATGATAATCCATTTTCTAGCTGTGACCCAGTCCCTGAAACATTGCAATCTGTTTCATATTTTTCAATCATCATATGAAAAAAGCATCAGTGGAGTAGGCTTAATTTCTAGGTACTCCTCTCAGAGAGAGAGAGAGAAAGAGAGGGGGCATGATGACATGCAATGACTGATTCTATTTCAGCAAACACCTCCTCATTTCCTTACCTTCACTGCTCATGTTTTTCTTTGGAAAGGCTTTTTTTTTTTAATTGACAGCAATGAAAAATCTTAAATGTATTGAAACCTGAGCTGAA
This sequence comes from Darwinula stevensoni, assembly GCA_905338385.1. NCBI lineage: Eukaryota > Metazoa > Arthropoda > Ostracoda > Podocopida > Darwinulidae > Darwinula > Darwinula stevensoni. The sequence goes on from CAJPEV010001985.1 coordinate 9,501, forward strand.
GCTAGTTATAACATGATGAGAAGATATACATTTGGGTAAAATGCAGAAAAAAGAATATATGATTATTCACAGAAAAGCTCCAGAATCAGTCATAGTAATCGTCATATCAAGAATGACTATCAACTATTGAGGCAATTGAGATCATTGAAATACCTGGGAGCAACAGTAATGACAGCCTAAAAAAGGATTCTGAAAATGAAAGGATTTCTGCAATGAATTTGATCCAATAAAGATTCAGGACATTCCTTCCATGATACCTTTGGAACATCCAGCCCTCTAAGTGCCCAACAATCATATATTGTTGTTTGATCATTGTGTGAAAAGGGAGGAGGGAGGGTCTGGGCACTAAAATAACAATACAAAAGATGCAATATAGTCAACTCTCAACATACCACCATTGTTGGTCTCAGCTGATTTGGGTGCTATATCGATACATGGTTAAGTTGAGAATTTTCCCCTGATTTATATAAAATATACACAAAATTTCACTTTAATTAATTCACACTGCCAATGGTCCATGCCTCAGAATAAACCAAATACACAGCTTTGAAAAATGATTCTATATATTCCATCCAGTATTAAACTCAATGACTTCTTATTTTAAATTAGTATAACTACAGTGCACTGTCTGCTCACATTATTGTCCCAAAACACTGAAAAATTTTTCCTTCACACTTAAAAGCTGTCCTTTTCCCCATCACTAGAAAGTGAACAAACTTAAACTGTTCTCGGGAGAAGCTGCATATAATCTTAATGAGATATTTTGATTCTCCAAGGGAAGAGATCAGATTAGGTGACCCTATACACCCCACTCTAATATCTGTAGGCCTATTCTAATGCTAAGCCATCCCTTATAATCTTGATATCTATCATTTGACCAAAAAGAGTAATTCGCAGCATAACATTTTGTAAAGGGTATAATAAATAATTGTTTGGTCAAGTATGCCACTTGCCATAATGTTGAGTAAGACTTATGTAGAATACTAGATGTTTGCGCAAATAAAGGTGTTGGCAGATGGCAGCTAGTGAGGATGGCACCATAACAGAAGAGTGCCTATGGTAAGCCTATGGGGAATATTCATTCTCAAGAAAGAGTAAGCAATATATTGAGAGTTGACTGTAATTGATTACCATATCACCTCTATCTTTCTATCTATTCAGAAATTCATAATCACTGATGGTGTCTCTGCACACAAATGATTAAAACACCTTTATACAAAGAAGCATTAAGGGGAAATTTTTACATAACAGCTAAAATGGAGTATGAGAAGCAATCTTTGTTGAGGCAAGGATTATAGCATCAGAACTTATTACCATCTCAGACAGATAGAGAATTCTCTCCCCAAAGTTACAGGTTACAGTTATAGGATGAGTTATGAATAGCAAAGTGAAACATTAAAGTAAGAAAAATGTGAAGGGTAAAACTCTTGTTTTCTTGCTTAAATGTTATCCAAGTGATTCTAGGTTTAAGTCTCCATGATTCTAGAGACATATTAGGCCTATTCACTCAAAGCATTCATATGCCAACAGCCTGAAAGCCATCAAAGTTACTCCTTCCACAATCCTAGATACCATTCTTCAAACTTGTCAGGCTCAAGATATACAATGATACTCACTGCATCTTTTCTCTCTCCTCTGCCTCAGCTTCCCTCTTAGATTTCTGTTGAGCAACATGGTCATCAGCATCTTTGGCAGCATGAGTACGTGGCAGCTGAATGTCATCAGAATCAGATATACTATGACTTCTGTCCAATTCTAGAAGGTTTGGAGCACTTCCATCATTGGGAGATTCCTTCTCATCTTTGTCATCAAACGGGAAGAATGCTCGAGCCCCATCTTCTCCCTCACCATCATAGTCAGCACTCTCAAAACTATGCTTAAGGTCCACTTCTGCATCTGACATGATGAAATTGAATCTTATTTCTCCAAAGGTGCGTAGTTGAGAAGCTTCTCGATCAGGTCCACATGCCCAAGTAGCATACGTCGGCAGCAATAACGCTTCAGACCCAGGGCATCCAAGGCATCACCTTCAGTGTACTCAGCTTGCAGCAGACCCAGATATGCCTCCCACTTGTTCCCAATCACTTTTCCACATGTAAAGCACCTGATGGGAATAATCATCTTCAAGCACAATATAACAGCCTAAGTGGCATTTGCTTTTTCACCTCTGAAACAAAAATTTAACAATTAAAATGCAGCTTGGTGTAAATCTTTAGGCCTAGGCTGAGACTACATTGAGAAATGAAGTATACAGAGTATAAACTATAGGTAGGCTAAGGTAAATTATTCCTGGTGATGGTGTATAAGGTTATGGCACCGCCGCTGGAGTAGGAAGGCAACACTGATCAGAGGAGCATTAATTAAAATTCCGCATTTAGGGATCTGTGACTAAACTGAGTAGTATGACAAGTGGTAGGGTTGCTTTTGTATTTCGTCTTATTATTACTTGAGTTTAACAGTTACCATTCCCCTTGACCAACGCTACTATGAACTAAATTGAATAACTTTGCTTAGTCATCTGTCGAACTTATGGTGATTCTCCGACCACGCCGCTTCAACCAAAACGTCACTGCTTACCGCATTCGGTTCTGGCTTCATGCACGCAGCCATATTCGAATTCCCAGGCCTGTCATGCGCCGAAAGACGACGTCGTTTGGGAGCGGTTTCCCGACTCGGTTGGGCTGTACTAAGCATCCCATTCGCTAGGGATTTATTTGACTCGTTTTCTTGTTCCGATTGCAGGACAGTTGATAACTGAAAAGGCCAGTGCTCTCCTTGAAATTTCATATTTCCAAGTTGTGTTGTCTCACCTACCTTTCCTGGTCATTCTCTTCGCCGTATTCGCCAATGGATGTCAACCCAGATAACACATTACGTTTAGCCCACATTGGGTAAAGGTGGGAAACGTTGGCGGAACGTGAATTTGGGGAACGATGTTGGCCCAATGTGGGCCCAACGTGGGCATATGAAAAGTACACGTTGAAAAGTACGACGGAACTCCTTGTAGAGAACTTCAACACCTTGAAGTTCTTCGCCAGGTCACTAGATGAAGGTATGGGTTTCGCTTTTCACACAGTACGCAAAAGTTCCCTCTTTCCCTGGAATCCTCCTTCGCAGGATTGTTTGGTACCTCGCCGTATGTCTTGCCTAGTCTCATTATTGGAATCAATAAACGCGGACATTTCATTATTTGTTATCCACTTTTTCAAGACAGATTCATGGAGCTCAGGCCATAAACAAGCTCATATTCCCGATGAGAACCCTTTTGATGTACATAGCTGAAAAGGAGACATGGAATGTAGAGGAGGCTTCCGTAAATTCAATTTCGCCATTTACTCATCTCGACGCCGAAGGGAGAAATAAAGAACTGATATCGCGGATACTTCATTGAACCGTACGAGGTGGTCCATCCTCTGACAAATACTGTTATCAGTACAGTCAAGGGTAGATCCAAGTCTGTACTGTCCTATGTCTCCTGCCTATTTAGAGCAGCAGTTCCCAGACTTCTTTGAATCGCGACCCACTTGCTGACATACAGGAAATTTCTTGATCCGCCGGAATCCAGAACGAGGTATTTTCAAAGTAATTATGACGTGAAGAAAATTGATCGACCTTTTCTGCAGGTCATGTTTTATCTGAGTGGATGGCGGATAAGGTGGTTTTTTATACTGGGAAAATGTACTCGACCCACCTTCATTTCTCTCGCGACCCACAGTTTGGGAACGGCTGGTCCAGAGCTCAGGTTCCGTACCACAGATGGGAATACCTCCACTGGATAATGAATTTAAGTACATGGTACGAAATGATAATGACCAATATAGAGTAAAAACCAGCTACTTGGGTAAGTGCGTTAAATGTTGTGCTTCAACTTCCTGTCAACGTTGGCCCCACATTGGCCCAACGGTCACTTTTACATGGGGCCTACGTGAATAACTTACGTTGGGCCAACGTATCCTGACGTTGAAGACCACGTTGGGTCAACGTGGGCCCCACGAATAATGTTATCTGGGAAGTAACCTCTTCAAGCTAGCCAAGCACAAAGTGACAAGATTTCTGTCCCGCAAAAGTGGGACACCCAATAAATACTACCGTTGCCTCCTACAAATGAAATGTATTTGTTGTTGCTCTCACAATTATATCTATTTTTGTAGAAACATGAATTATAGCAGGTATCAGAACTGCTTAGTTCATTGGGGACACAAGGACATGAAGTATGAATGTGAGATGTCACACCTAAATCAGGACGTCTGGTCACTTTAACCTCTTTCGTGTCTTTTTTCCTCCCTGAAAATTCGGTCCAAAAAATGTCAATTTATTTTATTTCAGATTTATTTCTATGAAAATTTAAATTATAGAATACATTAACTTGTAACAATTTGCTATATTTTAAGTATTAATTCCATATTTCCATAGGCTAGCTCAACGGAAACGGAATGAACGTGTACGCGTTAGCATTTAACCCCCTCCGAGTTTTGCCCGAACACAGATTGGGCAAATCTAGGAAGGGGTTAATCAAGCAAGGGGCAGCTGCTACGTCCTAACTTAATGGATTCCACGCATCCACTATTGTACAAGTCAGAGAGGCATCAAGGATATTCCAATGGGTAAGGATTAGTCAGAAGTTTATTGAGTTTATTGAGCATGGATGGTGATGGAAACAAAAAAGGGGTGAGATGACCTCAGTAAGAACGGGGGGAGAGGAAGGGAAACACCGGGTTAGGTGACCGAGTGGTTTAGGCTTCCGAGCCAAACGCAGGAACCTGGATTCAGGTCCAGATGGAGTGTTGATGGCAATGAGCCCGACTGGTGACTCACATGCTTTCATGGGGAATATCTGCATATCCACACACCCCACTGTGTGCCACGGAGATGAGAACGTTCGGTACATAAAAAATATGACTCGTGGCAATCATGGGCTTGAGCAACCAGCGATGAGCTGTCCTGAAGACTTCTCACAGGATCGTGTTCGAGCGTCCCTGCCACAGGGACAGTGGTTAAGGTGTAGTTCCAGTGCCAAGCAGCCATCCCCTTCCTCTCGGTGGATCGTAATGCTGTACGCCCTTTGCCATGCGTCCGCTGCATGTGTTTAAAAAATAAATTAACTGCAATAATTGAACTCCCCGTGGAAGCGTCCCTGCCACGAGTACTAAAAATTACTTCGCGACTTGAATCTTTCTTGAGGCTAACGCAACTAGTATTCTCTCTTGTTCCTTTTCATGCTCATGCTTCTCTCATGCTTCACATATATCTAAGCCCTTCACGAACTCGAGTGCCTGCAAGAGACACCCTTTCGACCTTCTCCAGCGAATACAATCACACTGAGTCTAAACGCCGCTCTTATGAAAGTCCCCGCACGTCCTTTGCCATTTCGGAATGTCAAAGGACGTACGGGGACTTTCGGGCGGGGTCCCTAAGGACTCGCCTCGTATTCTCTCAGGCACCTTCATTTTAAGGGCTCCAAAATTGAACAGAATGTTCTGAATGGGGCCTTCCTTACCGATTCCATCTGCGAAGAAGTATGACTCACGAGCTCTTACTGGTAACATAAAGCGAGATAAAATTCTACTGCCTGTTCTTTACCTTTTGGTATCGTGGACTGTGCGCGCTTGAAAAAAGCTCTTCATCGATAGGTATCAGTGAGGTGGTTGAGAGGGGGGGCTGCTTGGGCCACGAAAAAACCTAACAAGAGTTAAGTTAAACTAAAACTTTAGCGTTTAGATTTTAGTAGAATCCAAATTATACACAGGGTTGTTGCCATCTGCCGCGATAAAAAAGTTTGATCCAATTGGTGGGTCAACTGACCCACCATTTCCTAAAATAGGGCTCCTAATTTAATTAAATATCGAAGGAGCGTACGTAATTTTACCCAGGAATTGCAGCGCCCACATTATCTCTGATATTGAACCTCGTTTATATTCCTATTTAGTTGGGTGGAAGAAAGGCTGAATTGAGGAAGGGGGGAGGGGGAGGGGCTCGGTCCCTCCACCCTGGGGCTAAGCCATTGGAAACTGGTGAGGAATGCTGGTGTGAAAAACCCTTTCCCTGCATACTAATTATCGTATTTTCCCTATGACAGAAATGGTACTTGTACAGAGCACATCACCACGCAAATAACCTTGTAATTCACTCTAGTTGATTTAATGATGATGATTAAAGTCTGATGAAATTATGAAAATGAAGTGGTCCTGAAATGGTCAGGAAAATACTGGAATTTCAACTACAGTACTCTGTGAGAGTAGAGCGATCTGACGTACTTTAGCAGAAAGATGGGACCATCTGTTCGAGCGCATTCCATAAATTTAAGGACAGTTACATCCTAAATTAGCTGAATTTAGCGAAAGCTAATGAGCAAGAAGCTTGCAAAAAAAAAGAGCAAAAACGAGTGAATGAGTGCTAAGAGATGGTAAAGACAAAAGAGACAAAGAATAATTATGACAAAAATCGATGGACGCGAGCAAGTATGCCGTAACGATTCTCCTCTTCTATCGTTCGGAGCTCTCATTTACCTGCGTTCTTTCGCACGTGAAACCCATCACGACCCGACACCCAAGGACGGCAGATTCATTGAGGTCACGGTGAGGCAGGCTCAGCTCAGCCAAGACGAAACAACTTTTTTTTTTCTCATCTCCTTTCTCTTGGGACGAAGCGACAGCGAGACCTGCATCACCCCCGGCAAAGAGACAAACATTTGTCATGTTCCCCCTCCGCCTTCATCTTCACGCCCATATTCTTCCTCTGACGGAGGGCTGAAGCAATGACCAGCCAAATTTTGCATGGTAGTAAATTATCTGTAGGCAGTGGGAGTGTCCCCACTAGCTCACTCCTTCCGATTCCTCTCGCCCTAAGAGTACGCTTTGGGTTTTAGACTCGTTTCTGAAAGTGCTACTGTTTTGCGCTCCGGATTGTGTGCATAAGAAAAAAGTTCAGGATTGTTTTGAGCACGAACCCATGTATGCGTTCTCACCTGAGTTTCACTATCTCCACCACACGAACCCATGGGTTTCTACAGGCTAGATCATGGTTTCACTTTGCCGGTGAAGTTATTCTGAGAACTCGGATTATCTCCACCAAAGCCTTAAATCTGCACTTGACGGGAAGATTCATTTGCATTTTGATTCTCTAGGGGGGAGGGAGAGATAAAGAGAAGCGTGAGGGTCTTGTGATTACCAAGTCACAGTTGATCATCCACGAAGCATGACTGTATGCTTTCTCGATTGGCCTCTTGAGGCGGGGGAGGGCAAACCGAGGGAGGAAATTCGTGGCGCCGGCCGGTCTCCATTCCCTCCAAGGGTCGATATAACTGGATTACGCGATCTCTCCAAGGAGGCTGAAGAAAGGCGGAGGCAAGTCTTTCACTTTTCTGCCCGTGCGATGGAGAAACGGTGATGTCATCGGGGCATGTGAATGTGAGCATAGGTGCAGGTTAATTGGTGGGTCTCTGCAAAGAAACCCAAGTGATTGCCACACCTTTTCCTTTCTTCCGTTCTTCCTGGTAATTGGCCGACCGCATACCTTCCCATCACAAGGTTGGAATGCTTCCCATTCCGTGCGCTTGAAGCTGAAAAACCACTTTATCGCAAAGGACCACAAACGGGAGGGGGGGGGCAGAAGCTTCCCGTTTGGATTAATTATCTTCTCTGTCTCTTCTGACAATTCACTTCATAAGTTTTTAGTTCGAGACCGAGAGTTTGATCGAATTTGACCGTCGGCGTAGCCGGGAAAGAGCCTTTCCTTTCGGTCCCAAACTAGAGAATGAAGATAAGACAGCATGAGTTTCTCGGATATGCAAAAATGGTCTAAGGATTTTCTCAGCAGCCTCAAGAGCGGAATCGCCGATCACGTCCCGGAATTTCACCAGCTGTTAAAAAAAAAAATTTAAGACGCGCCTATGCATTGCGATCACTCGAGAAGGGGGTGCGGTGCCGAGAAGCGATAGCCTGAGGGATGCTCAGCAGCACTCCCGACGCTCGCATTGCGCAACTCATCCCAATCCTCATGCACATCCAGAGAGCGCCTGCAGCTGCAGTCACTCCGAATCGCAGGCAGGGAGAGTCGTGCACTCGCGGGATACGCCCCTTGACTCACTTTTACGTGTGCGTACGCCCCATTATTGGTGTATACTTATACTACTTGTGACGCCGACTGTGCATTGCACGCCGAGGCATGCCGACGTTGCTTCTTCGCCTTCGCTTTTCACGTGAGATCGCTTCGTTCCCTTTTCGTTTCTTGCTTGCCTTGCGCAAGACATCATCTGTCGTTTTAATAAAACGATTGAATATTGCAACTGCTTCAAACAATAGATATTCGTCTGAGTGAGAATACTGAGTTTTCTTATTTCAATTGCTGGGAAAAGCATTATCAGACGATTCCTCGATCGACGCTCCACCCCATGGCAGCGTTTCACACGAAGGAAAGCTGCACTCGTGCACTTCCCCTTCGACCGAGTACAGCGTGTACTGAGTCAAGGAAAATCTCAACAGAGAAGGCATAAAGAATAACAACATCTGCTGTAATTATTATTATTTCTGTGAAGCTGTTTCTGCTTAGCATGCCAACCCATTCATTTTTCATGGATTGGAACGCCCCGTCGCTCGAAACATGCAGAGGAAATTTTGTCCATCGCATATCCTATGCCCACTCATTCCCTGCACTTGGGGACTGCATGGCTGTGGAACGGGCGTCAGCAACTGCCTTCTAAGGATGTGTTGCCTCCCTAAGGGAATTCGCGTGGGTTTCCTGGCGCATCCATATGACCCTGGCTGACTGCAAAAAAAAAAGAAGAATCGAGACGAGGGATGACCCGAATAAATTAGATGCAGGGAAAAGGGAGGAGAGAGAATCTTGGTATGACCGTGTTCGTCCTTTGTCTCTTTTTCATCTGAACTCGAATGAAGGAGAGAAAAAGTCGTTTTGGATTTCGTCACGGTCGACCGCATAAAAAAAGAACAGAAAAAAAAAGTATTTTAGGTTATCTCCAGGACCAGATTCCACTGAAAGCGAAAACAAATGAGTCATTTCCATAAATGCCTGTGATAATGAGCCAGGGAAGTGGAGAATCACTCGGATGTGACTCATTCCAATGCCATCACTGCATCGTCGTATCACCAAAACTTTCATTTCCACACAGAGCGAGTCTCCGGAATGATATGGGATCGGAGAGAGGCAATGTACATTACGCGGAAAGGGGCCATTCGATGATGAGAACAATAGAAGGAAGAAGGCGTTTCTCAATCGATTGACCTCCCTCAGTCGATCATCCCATTATACTCACGTTACTCTCCATTATTCATGCACCTCCCGAGTAAACTTCGGCCGTTCCAATCTAGATTCCATCGTCCCTGGTCAATAGAATATACTGTATGCACTGGGGTTGCATGAGCTCATTGTGGCATATCTTGACGGAGTGGCGCGTGCCGTCGGGGGCCGATTTTTCGCTCGGCTTCAGCGGAAAATCGGTCTCGGCCAAAAATTCACGCGAGATCAGTCAACCCAGTTTCCGGTAACGAGCCGAAAAGGCGTCTGCAACGCCAGTTTTTTCGGTCAAGGTCAGAAAATATTCAAGGATGTAGTTCAACGGGTCGTTGTGCATGAAAACTTCACAAAACCTTTCGCATTTTGACCTATGGTTTTTAAAATTGAAGCAGTGACAGTGACAATGGTAGAAATGACCACCTTCTTGAATGAGGTATTCTAAATAAAATTGTTAAAATGTCAGGTCATCATTTGAAAATATGTTATTAATCCAGTTTAATTTAAATTAATACTTATAAACAATGAGATTTTTTTCGCTCGAAAATTATCATTCTGGAGTAAGCATCATAGATAGACACCTCACCGTCCCCCCCCCCCCCAAAAAAAAAAAAAAAAAAATAATAANCAAGAAAGACACCCCCCCCCCCCCCCCCCCCCCAAAAAAAAAAAAAATAATAATAATAATAATAAAAAAAATAAATATATATATATATATTTACGCGACGACTCCGTCTGAGTACTTAACATTGTATGTCAATGTGGGATTTTATCGAGAGAGTACCCGACGACTCATGCGAGCACGATGCACTTGCAGGTCCGGAGTGAAGCATGAGCAAGAAGGAGGAATTCCGTCTCTCGTGCAGGGGGGAAAGACCGACGATGGATGAACTGTTCCGCGCTATCAAGGAAGAAAACGGGGAGGAGACGTTCCTGGCTGCCCTTCAACGCCGGGACGACTGGGGAGATCTAGGGGCCTACAGCGAAGAGCATTACGACACGCTGCTGAACCTCGCCGCCGACCGTGGTGCGGCCGTGGCCGTGGAGGAGCTACTTTCTAGGGACGCGGATCCCAACGCGATCCACCCGGACCAACGCTGTACTCCCATCCATACTGCCGTCAGGAAGGGGTATTTCGGGGTCGTCCAGGTCTTTGCCCGGTACTCCTCGACTGATGTGAACGCTCGGGACAATTCCTCGCGGACGCCCCTGCATTTGCTCGCCCTGAAAGCGAATCAACTGGCAAAGGAGAATCGTAGCCTGAGGGAATGTATGGATGCGCTCAAGGTCATCCTACGACGGGACGACGTCCAAGTGGATCTTCGCGATTCCTCCCACCGCACCGCCCTCTACTACGCGGTTAAGAATGGCCTTCCCAGTGAATTCATTATGGATTTGTGTCGGAAAGGAGCAGATCTAGGTGACAGAGGCGGAGCGGATGAGGTCTCCCCGCTTCAGATGCTTCTGGAGCATTCCGTTCCCCAAAGCGATCAGATTCTGAAAGACCTGGACGATGCCGGGCTCCTGTTCGGGGAGACTGCCGTGGCGCAGCCCCTCAAGGTCCCTGCAGAAGCCCTTTGGGAAGCTCTGCTCGCCTGCGACAAGGACCAATTCCATAAAATCTTGTCCCACATGCCCAAAGACGATATAGATAAAAAGCACGGCGGCTACGAGGAGCCCTGCTTGGTCTATGCGTGCAAAAATCGGATGACCGAGTTTGCGACGTTGTTGGTGGCACAGGGTGCAAATTTGGGGGTTTCGGACAAGGAAGCGTGGACTCCGTTGCACTGGGCGTGTTATCACGGAGACGACGTCATCCTCGCTCTTTTACTCAAGGCCGGAGCCGACACGAACTGCGTGACCAGTGCGGACAAGACCCCGCTCCACATGGTCGTATCCATGGAGTCTAAGTCGGGAACCGTCGAGAAGTACGAGGCGTGTCTTTTGCTCCTTCTTAAGCAGCATGGACTTGACCTGAACCGTCAAGACTGCTGGGGGAACACACCGCTGCATTACGCAGTCTTATGCTGCTCCGCTGATGCCATCCTCACGCTGCTGCGAAAGGGGGCCAAGATTTGGATTCGCAATCACCAAGGAGAACTTCCTCTGCAGAGGATTTCCTCAGATACCCTCTGGGAGTACTTGAGTCTGTGCATGCACCCCGACGACGCGAGGAAGATGTGCAAGGAAGACTACGAGGTCCAGCTGGACTTGAGCTTCTTGGTGCATCCGAAGGAGGAAGTGGAGGAATCGAAGAAAATATTCCCCGAGACGACGTGTCTCTGGTGGATCACAAAGAGCCCCAAACACCACGGCGTCCTCAAGCACCCCCTGATCACCACGTTCCTGCATCTCAAGTGGCAGAAGATCTCCGCCATCTTCTCGCTTCACTGCCTTCTGTACATCACTTACCTTGTGATGCTGTTCGTCTTTCTCATTGCCGGGGCGTTTCCAAGCATGCTGGAATCGCGAAGGGCAACGGCAGTCGTAGAAAGCGAAGAGTGCCTTCGCGTCCGTATTACGAGCGGCGGGAGTTCTCAAGAACTGGAAAGTCCTGCCTGTTCGGCGGACGAGAACGTCACGCAGCGGCCGTCCTTCGATGACAAAACGTACTTCCAGTACATGCCCGAAGGATGGCAGGTGATACGTTTCGTCCTGCTCGGCCTCAACTCGGCGATTCTTCTCTTGGAAGTCTTTCAGCTCCTCCTCAGCCCCTTGAGGTACGTGATGACCGTGGTGAACCTACTGGAGATGACCATGATCGGGTCCGTGTATGCCTTCCTCCTCCTGGACGACGTGGACCAGGGTCGCACGTGCGGCGTGGTCGCACTCCTCTTCTCACTCTCGGAGGTGACACGCATATTCGGGCAGCTCCCCGTCTTCTCTCTCTACGTCGAGATGTTCATCACCATCTCCGTCAACTTCATCAAGTTCTTTCTCTGGTACGCTGTCTTGGTCATCATGTACTCATTCAGCTTCATGCTCCTCTTCTACCCCACGGACGAGTTCTCCTCCATCGCGTCGTCGCTGCTCAAGACCATCGCGATGCTCATAGGGGAGTTCGGCTACGAGAACATTCCCTTCGGGAAGTACGTCGGACTGAGTCACGTCACGTTCTTGACGTTCGTGTTCTTCATGACGATCGTCCTCTTAAACCTCCTGACTGGTCTGGCCGTCGGGGAGACGCAGAACATCAAGGAACACGCCGAGGTCCTGGGCTACGTGTCTCAAGTGAAACTCATCTTCTACATGGAGTCCATGTTTCTTCGAGACCCTGAAAACGTCTTCCGCAATTTTAACGCCTGGGATCGGGTGAAGAAATGGTTCCGGGGATCTACGTTGACCCGAAGGTTCCTGGCAGAGTGTCGCTGCAAGGAATCCGCGCCGCCATCTCTGTGTCGCTCTCTCATCGACTGCTGCCCGTGTCTCAGCCCTCTCCTCGATTGGTTGGGCATGAAGACCATGCTGCTGCAGGCGGACGGGAGGCAGAAGACGGACATGGCACTCTATCCCTTCAGGGACATCTGCTCCCGGATGGAACTCCCGTTCCGGTCCCTCAGTCTGGGCGACCGGGAGGTGGAGAACCTCATCCTCTTCATCAAGGGACTCGAAAAGGAGTCGGTGAGTTTGGATGGCATCTCCAAGAGGCTGGAGGAAATATCCACACAACTGAGGGACATCGAGAGGAAGCTCAAGATGACAGAGCTCAGAAGCTCGTGAAGCAATGCGGGAGACTCCATGCATCAAGTGATACGTTGGACTCAGGAATCGTGGATGTAACGTTGCGAGTCATTCCAATTCCTATCAGCCAATCGAATTCAATCGGTATAGCTGTTTATAACGTGGACTAGGGATCTGAAGCAGTCACGAAAACGTACCACATGTTTAACTTACGAAATGACAAGAACGTGCATTCAGTTTCGCAAGCTAGTCCTACAGAGGACAGATGGGGCGACACCCGAAGCGACCGTGGTAACATTCATTGTGACCCAAGGAGGGACAAAATACCCAATGTTTGAGTGGGCGTGAGAGCAACATATTCCAAGAGGTAAACATGCGACGAGAGGATCGATAGTCCCTCGACGGGAACTGTCGAAAGTGGATATTAGTAAGAGCAAACATACTGCCTTCCTTAGGAATGCCTTATTTGGGATACCAAGTACTCCTCCGACATGAAGCATCAGGTAACCGTGTGGCGTCTGGATTTCACGGATTTACTCACTCTGAGTCGACACATGTTTCACTCTGCATCATCAAGCAGAAATTTTTTTTTTATGTTGAAAAGTGCATTCTCTATACTGTATGACCAAAGCTGCCGAAATTTCTTTTCAAGAATGGAACCATTTGTATTGTCGTTTGCCCTCCTTTTATTTCAATATTCTCGTGGCATCCATATATGGAAGCCAACCGGTTACAAAAGGTTCTCTCTCGGATTCGGACTCCTTGGACGCTTCTAGCCCGCAAATTAAATGGATAAAAGACAGAAATATCGATGCGATTCTGAACGATAAAGTACGAAGAATCGATTGCTTCAATTTCTTGAGAATCAGCAACATTAGCCAGAAATCGGCGACAATCTTAACCTTAGCTTCAATATCGATTATTAATAAGATACGGCGCTTTCCTCAGAAAAATACTTGCTCTATATGTCTAACATCACATTTTGCTGGTTTTTATGCTTCACATTGCTCTTCTTTTCTATATTTAGAGATGGAAAGGTGAAATTTGGCGTCATAATACTCTGTCTCTTTTTCTGAAAATGAGAAATTATCGATGTGTATGTAAAGGAACATGACTAAAAACTTTGAAGAATAATATTAAATCTGAAAAACAAGCTGCTTCTCATGAATCTGCTTCTATTACATGTTTTTGCAGTTGCTTGAGTGTATGTACTATTTAAATTCTTTAATTGATATTCCTACATATGAATTGTAACATTTTGCTGAAAGTTGACTATTTTATATGAGAAACTAGTCATTGTGAACAGATTGACGTTGGTATGTATCGTACTTAGTAGTTACTTGGTTTTTTCCTCCCAGAATTTTACAGAATTTTTCTTTCATGAGTAGCTGACCCCCTGAAACTACAAAGACGGCATCGTATAAATTGGAGAGGAAGATCCTGTTCCCAAGGAATCTCATGTAGCCACCAAATGAGTTGTTCAGCTTTAGTCAGCATAGGTATGCTGAGTGCGTCAGAAAATCCAGAAACAGAAATAACAAATGAGCTTACAAGATAATGGCAAGCTTCTGACTTCACGGACTTTTTTTCTTTCCGAAAACAGAACCATCTTTTACTTGACTCATGAGACTTGTTTTAATTATCATTTCCGGATCTGATGCATCCTCATGCTTGGGAGACCCTTCCTTATACAGATATCATAAGAATTAATTTCCACCTGTGACTTGGAGCAATTAAATTTAATAAGGAAATGTGGAAAGAAATGGGCTTGGATAAATAATAACACATGTGAAGTATGGCTCCTGAGTGCGTTGAAAACTTGGAGACTGTTGTAGCTATGCTTGCAGGTCTGCCGAAAAGGAAATTTCGGTTCAAGACAATAATCTCTATTATATTTTGGTCACTAAGAGGCATTTACTACAAGAGACAAGGAAAGTCGACAGCGCACAAGTATCACAGATTCTGCACACCCGAAGGACTACGGCGACCAAACCCGACCCGCATCAGGACTACTCGGTCAACCGAGGACAGGAGTGTCTCTGAGAGAGGACCTGGATGTCGGCCAGCGGCCAGACCCTGAGGATTGCGCGGCTACGAATGAGGCCGTACGGCACCGCCCCGTACGCCCGGGAATCGGTGGAGTTCTCCGCATTGTCCCCCAACAGCCACACGTGTCCTGGGGGGACCTGGGTCATACAAACACAGTTATACGTGTCGCATCAAAGATCATCCAATCGCTTTGCTTGAGCTAATTTAATCATAAGGTAAATATATTTTCTTCACGAAAAGGGCTTGTTAAATTCCTCGTTCTAAAGGTAACTAATTATCGATTAGAATGAAATTAGAAGTAATTTAAAAACAAAGTCAGACTTGTATTAAAAACAGCCAAGTCATCATTGAAGGAAATGGGATTTTTCAGTAAAGTTTATGATTTACTAATGAGAAATCCTTGTAGAGTGGAAAATAGCATAAACGGCCATGGCTGTTCCAAACATCTCTCAGAAGTTTATTCCTTTTTTTTCAGCATCAGCTCAGAGATGGAAATAAAAACATCTAACACTCAGGGATGCATTAAAAAATATCTACGATTCCAGAAAATAGATTTAATGATTACATTCCAGAATAATTTGAACGCATCGAGATATCACAGAACACAAATATGATAAAGGAAGTTAGATGAAACCACCAAATCATGCTAAAATGAAAGTGACAATGACAATTTGATCTCGCACAAGAGGTGATCTGCTGATTCCATGCAGACGTTAGATCCTTGCAAAGAAATGTGACCTGAAATAGTTATTGACCTGAGATACTTATTATTAAGACCATACGGCCGAGATCTCACAAGTGAGAAAATAAAATTTCGACAAAGAGAACCGTGTTTGTAGTCAGCCCCCCCCCCCCATGGGACTTTTTCCAGGTAGGAGACTCACGGTTTCCATCCAGAGCCCACGTCGGATGCGCTGGCCGGGGAGGCCGGCGATCCTCTTGCAGATGAACTCCTGTGGCTTGGACGAGGAGCGCGCGATGACGATGTCCCCGACTCGAAGCTTCTGTGCTCGGGTCGTTAGTTTCTCCGTGAA
Organism: Darwinula stevensoni; assembly: GCA_905338385.1. Classification (NCBI taxonomy): domain Eukaryota; kingdom Metazoa; phylum Arthropoda; class Ostracoda; order Podocopida; family Darwinulidae; genus Darwinula; species Darwinula stevensoni. Next base: position 25,514 of record CAJPEV010001985.1, read on the forward strand.
GACGATGTCGCGCGATCGGATCGTCGGCTCCATCGATGGCCCGTAACACTGCAAAGATTAGGAAAGAAAAAGTTTAAGCAAGCCGTGGGTCTTCTCATTTAACGTTCAAGTTTTAGGGATGGGTGTCAAGTTGGCTCGTTTCCAAGTTTTTTCTTCATAATAGAGCCGCAATGCCCATGTGTTGACTATGTTATGAGATAAATTTTTAAAATTCAAAACTACTTTGGACATTAAATAGGAAGAAATGGAAAAACAATTGGCTCTCAGGTTCCCGTATACCGGTATGTCATCTCGAGAGCGAACATAGACTCACCAGCACAAAGTCCCCAAGGATAAGTTTACACGTTACTCGGTGTGTACGTATAACGTACTGCATCGGCCGTTGGCGCTACGTAAAGGGGTCGAAGAAGCCGTCGGTGCGGTAGTTTATAAGTAAAGGTACCGGTTCTAACAAGACCAGCCTCAACCAGCAGAAAATGGACTAGCCACCTCAAGAAAATAGGAATGTCAATTAAAGAGACAGGTTCAAGCTAAGAGCTATGCTTGGCGTCTGGTGAGCCAGCAAGTGCTAATCTTAGTATCGTTCTTCACTTGGTATTTCGCTGAATTTGGGATATGACAACGGTGTTGTATCACCACTTCTCGAAAAAATTAAAAAACCTATGAAATTCTCAAGTGTCCAGGTTCTTAGCACCCAATTTTTTTCAATCCACACTGCGCTTATGTGGCGTGATAATTTAAGAACTGGGGCTAAGTAGGTAGCGTTGAAACCATCGATGATTCGAGGAAATATATAATTGAGGAAACTTAGAGCAATCTGAAGAGAGAACCGAAACTGCCGAAAGGCGAACTGGTCATGTGTATGCGCCTATGACTCATTGGGTTCGTTGTCCCGACAGGCAGAAGATGGAAGTCAGAGGATGGTAGAAATTAATTTACTCTACCATCTTGTCCTATGCTGCTATTTCTTTCATAGTCTAGTCTCCTCTTTCTTTATTCCTGTCTCATCCATGTTTTTCCAGTTTTGCAGGGTCCCATACCACTTGAGCATTCCAATACTAATCTTTTCCTTTTCCATCTTCCGACACCGCTGAAGATCGATATTCAAATGTGCAATGAGCCACACATGCATATTGCATGACGTAGCCGGCAACCGCGATGCATTTCCCCAGCTTCTTCGGCAGCCACGCCATCAAATATTCATTTCCATGGCCAAGATTGTTCTGGTTCCTCAACCAGCAGAAAATGGACTAGCCACCTCAAGAAAATAGGAATGTCAATTAAAGAGACAGGTTCAAGCTAAGAGTTATGCTTGGCGTCTGGTGAGCCAGCAAGTGCTAATCTTAGTATCGTTCTTCACTTGGAATTTCGCTGAATTTGGGATATGACAACGGTGTTGTATCACCACTTCTCGAAAAAATTAAAAGACCTATGAAATTCTCAAGTGTCCAGGTTCTTAGTACCCAACTTTTTTCAATCCACACTGCGCTTATGTGGCGTGATAATTTAAGAACTGGGGCTAAGTAGGTAGCGTTGAAACCATCGATGATTCGAGAAAATATATAATTGAGGAAACTTAGAGCAATCTGAAGAGAGAACCGAAACTGCGGAAAGGCGAACTGGTCATGTGTATGCGCCTATGACTCATTGGGTTCGTTGTCCCGACAGGCAGAAGACGGAAGTCAGAGGATGGTAGAAATTAATTTACTCTACCATCTTGTCCTATGCTGCTATTTCTTTCGATCAGATCAGAGGAGAAAGAAATAAGGACAGAGTAGGTACAAAAAGGTCAAAACGTCCCAGGGTATGGTGAACTCGTAAGGTTATGATTAGAAAAGGAAAAGGTAGAAGGCTGTGGCGACTTCTAGCACGATAACTTCAAAACATAACGACGGCCCTGATAAATATTTCTTGTAAGCCATGCATGTGCCAGTGCATTTTGGACCTCTTTACAAATCGACTGCTTGTACGGAATGAGTAATACAATCGCACTATTATTGTTTAAACTAGTGACTTTTTTTCATCGCTTTGTCTCAAAATTGTCATTTGGTAACTGGCAATGGCTACTTGCACCTTCAGTTGAAGATATGCCGGTGTCACATGAACAAAAATTGGTTTTCAAACTTCACCTACAGGAATAACAGACTTCCATGATTTAGCCATGACTAGAATGGCACAATGAGAAATGTCAGAAACATCAAGCCCTGGGATTGGACTGATGCAGCTGCCTTCTGGTAGCTGTTACCCATTCTCAGATTGACATGGGCAATGCACAGCAAACTGGCTCCAAGACAATATGAAGACAAATCATTCCATTCTATTACCTTTTTTTAATCCTTAAGGGAACACCAGGATGGTTATTCTTACCTTTTGGGAGACACTCTCCAGAAGGTAAGAGAATTACATGTAAGTAACGTAATGACTGGATTAGGGAAAGAGCAAAGAGAACAAAGTTCCAACAGACCACAAGGCCAATTTATTATTTTTTTGGGGGACAAGTGAAATTAGACACTATCCTTGACAGGTGGCTCATAGTTGTCAGGCCGATCCACTTTGGCCCCAGCTTCCCCAGGTTCTGCTGTTGCAGTTCCTGTACCTGGCCCTTCACCATGCATCTCCAGCAGCTTTCCTAGCTCAAATCGGGGCTTTCGCAGCACCTTCACCTACATGAGCATTCAAATATATTAATAATCTCATTATGATCTCATTACAATACAACCACAGCAGAGAAAGGGAATGCAGGACTGAATAAAGTATGCACAAAAAGAAACACTCAAGTACAACTGCATTCAATGACAAGGCTTACAGAAAGATTTACTTAGTTCAAGAAACCTAAAAAATATATCATATGCAAATATGAGAGGGAATTAAAATGCTCATTGTGGTATAAGCTTAATAAAAATAGAAAACCTAAAAACAGGAGCTTCAAACAAGTTAAATGACATGAGCCCTCATAAATTATTGACTAAGAAAAAAATTGCAAACAGGTACATCCTTTTCATCACTTTATGGTCCATACCTTGCGGATGTGGGCATCATGAAGGGGATAGATGCCTTGGCATGCCTTCTTGATGTCCTCTGCGATGGAGTCAGGGATGAGCTTATTCACCACTTCCTTCAAGTCACTGCTCTGCACTTCTTTCGTCATTATCTCCACCATCTTCTTTCTAATCATTTTCACCTGCAGTCATGACAAAAACCATTCTGAATACTATTCATTTGATGCAACCAAGAAATAGTGAACAGCCATCTAAAGCCTTTGAAGATGTGCTCAGAATATGTCTCTGTCCCTACTTTTTCTGCAGCTCACCCATCATCTCCACAGTACACTCCAGATACAAGTGGACAAACATAAAGTTGGCAGAGGGCCAGAAATTTACCAGCCTCACAGAAGACCTTCATTTAGCACTTCAATTCAAAACCTTAGTCATCTACATGCATCGATGAACTGCTATGAGTTTAAAAGTAAAACAAAAGGTTTTGCCATTTTCATAAAAGAAATGGATAACTAAATACATAGGTAGTACTAAATAAAGGTGAACGTAACTCATCTTCATAAAAGATATTAAGATATCACAGTTAAGAGCAATAAATAACTAATTTTTCAAAAAGCATCTCAGATTTCAACTTCAATTTCAAGATGTGCTACATTAACAATAGAATACCGGCTTCTAAGACTCAATTTCTTGAGACAAAATACAATTCACATAAGGTGCTCATTAAGCTGCTGCTATAAGTGTAGGCATTTTAGCAAATGAGATGAAAAAAAGGGATGAAGTACAATAGGATGGACACATGTTTGCATACCACTTTTCAGCAAAAGTTCTTAGGACTTCTGCTGCAAGTCCTTTCCCTATCTCTAGTAATGTCCTGCTCATTTATATTTTTGGCATGATATAAAAAAAACTGACCTAGGGCTTAACAAGTCAACAGAAAGAGCTTGAAAAGCATTATAGACTAAGATGCCAAACCTGATTATGTTGGGCATATGCAGTCTTCCGATGAGATGAACCAAGTTTCTTTGTGAAGGCAATGCAGAACAGGCGGAGGAGATATCCATCAGATGTTTTCACATCCACATTTGCCTCAATGAGTGTCTAAAAAATAAAAAAACAGGCACCATGAGAAATGAATTCTCCATTAAGATATATGGGACACTCCTCTATGTTCCTCCATGATTCAGCAAAATTATTTGTGGTTTGACTTCCAATGGGGAAACCTACTCCTACAAACTTTATACAAGATTGTATGGGAATGTGGTCCCCATGCTGCTAAGTTTCAGGTTTTTATACTAAGTACTAGCCAGACAATGATGCTAACTAGAGGCTGCAACAGCATCAGCAATCAATAACTCAAAACTACTTAGTTTAATGGGAAATTTTGAGTTTTTACCTTCTCTATTTCATGACAATAATCACCAGTTTTCAAAATTTTATGCAAGTAACTTTGGTCACATACACCCCTCTCCATGTGTGACAGGAAATGAGCAAGTACTATGCACAAGGCCTACTTAAGGCAAAATCTTGACAAGTAAAACTTGAATAAGGCAATTTCAGGTACTCAATTGGTCATACACTGAACGGCACAGGTGAACAGGACACATTACAAAAAATTATAATACTATGACAGACATTTAGCTCACCTGCCACTTCTTGACCATAGAGCGAAGCTTGTCAGTTGTGAGGTCCATGCCATGGAAGTTGGTAAGGACATGTCTCCCTTGGACATCCTCAGCAATCAACTTGAACTTGGTATAAGACCTTTCTGCATCTTGGTCACTTTGCAAGTCAGCCAATGACACTTCAAAAACTCGCCCCTTAAGACCCTCCGATGCAATTCCTGGAAGATTAAGTTACCAAAAAAAATAGTGATAATGTCAAAATAATTCATAACCAGAAAAGACAAGAAGGACTACATGTCTTTGGCATGCAACATATTAGAGGGTAAGCTGGGATAAGTTGGGGCACGTGGAAATTCTTTGGAAGAAAATCTGAAGAGATAAAGTTTACTCTCCTCTCCAAATTTTTCATGTGGTTTCATGACTGGATCAACTCTTATAAAACAAAGGAGGATTTGAGAGGAAAAAAGAGTGCACACAAACGATGGTGTTGGCACAGGGCAGCTTGCAAGGGTGATCCTATAATGATTACATATGACAAGCTTACTTGTAAGATATGTCCTCAGGAAAGAACTGAGGGCAAGCAAGGGTGTCAGAATATTAACTCTGGTGCAACTTCCTGAGTCAATCTTCAAATTGTTACCCCAAAAAATTGGGTTGGCTGGGTGACTCTCACCCAGCTGACTCTCAGCACTCTGGATAAGTGTCCACAGACAATAAGGAGAGTTGATTAACAATGTGACCAGTCCCTATATGTAGCACACAAGTCAATGGAATTCCATAATTACTGATTACTGTAAGGCCAGATGCTGGATGGACATATTAGTCCTAGGCATAGGGTCTGACTCCACACAGGTTACTCTTCAAACTTTCTTATAGCCAAAGGTTATGCTAAGGCTAAGACTTACACTCAGGTTCAGGCTTACTGGGCTACTCTCCCCAACACCAATGTGTAGACAGTCAAGAAAATATCTATATGCATAAACAGTTCATCAACTGCACCTGGCCAACTTTCAGTAGAACAAGCCTAGTTTCAAAATAAACGACAGAGTTGGCAGATGGCAATATTACCACCACCCTTCATGTAAGCTCAAACAGTTGAAGAGAACAAGAGATTATGAGAGTTAAGATGCTCATTTGCAGGTCAATACATCTTCTTACTTCCCAATTCAATCATAACACTCATGAAAGAGGTGTTCATGGGCTCCCACAAAACATTACAGGCATTTGCTTACAGTCAGTATTTCCTGAGATAAATGTAACTGTTAATTGCTTGGGTGGAAATGTTCACACTGCTACAAGCATGCCATTTAAATGATAGGAGCAGAGTGCACAGATTGTCATTCCCTCCATTTTAATCCCATCCTTTTGTGCCTCTATTCTTTCCACCCATAAGACTTTGGAATTTATTCAATTCTCTATCACTTTGGAGCTAGAGACTCAGACTAATGCTTCACCAGCTCCTTTAGGTTTTCACTTTAGGTTTTCACTAAACCCAAACTAATTAATCTCAGAGAAAAAGTGATAAACACAGACCAAATAAGCCTCATTGCTTGTATGTTGGGCCGAAAGATTGAGCAAGTCAATCTATTTTGGAGAACAACAAGTCAGTTGAGTTAGATAATAATTGCAGCTGAAAGCTGCGAGACTTTCTTAACAACTGACCCATAGTTCTCCAAAATAGGTTGACTTGCTCACTCTTCAGCCTTTGATACCAAACTCACAACTGGATCTCCGGCCCAGTTACCATTTCTGTTTGCCTTCATTGAATACAGTGTGCAGGTCTGGCAGCAACATGGGGTTCTGTGCCTATTTAGCTTGATCAAAACCTGCAGCATGTTACTGATGTCAGTACTCCTCCTACATCCATCATTACATAGAACCGGTTGTGATTCACCTTCACACACGACCATAGCATTTCCATGAAGCAAAAATTTATTTGAATACATCAAATTTTATTGGCCTGGGAAATGGCACCTTAGCTGTCCTTTACACATTCAATTTCTGGCTAAGAGTAGCATGTTAGTTTGAGGCAATCCCATATCAAGTTCCAGACCTCCTTGCGGGTTAGGATGACCCCAAATGAGCCCCTCTTTAATATACCAACCCTTAGGAGGCCAATTAGAGAGCTATGGTACGTCTGCACTCACTAGTTCCCTGAGTCCTGTTGACGAGTGTCTTCCCAACCTGCCTAGTCTTGAAAATCGATGGAGCCTTCACATCATACCAATCTTTCCTCGTAAATGGATCAACCCTGTTGAAGGAAGCACAGACATGCAGTTTCATATCATAATCAAAAGGTCTAACGTTAACGTTACGAAACATCCACGTGGATGAAAAGCGAGAAGACCCGAAAAGGTCATCCTTCAACGTATTCGAGCAGGCCTAGCAAAATACTGTGTTGCAATTTACTGCTCTACGATAACAGAGTAAGGCCGATAAAAGAAATGAGAACTTACACTTTTTTCTTGGCTCCTTTCTTGCCGCCTTTCGACAAGCCCTTATTCTTGCCGACCGCCATGTTGCCAAAGAGACCTCACCATTCGAGCTCCTTCGATACCACAGTGACTGGAAAGGGCCGGTCGAATACCACCACCTAGGGCACCTCATTGTACGAAGCAAACGCGGTGTCACTATATACTACCATCCATAAAAATGTGAGCGTCTCCCGAGACTATCAAGATGAATCTTGGATTTATGAAGGCCGAATATAAAAAATTGAAATGATAGGAATATCTGTATCTGTATTATAGCGACATCTGTATTCACAATCTTATACCGTAGTCTTCTTGAATTTTCAAGGATGTCAGGACGACCATAGGCCTATATAGAGGAGTAGGCACTTCCACCACCCATACGTGAGTACATCATGGTTATGATAAAAACGAAATTCACGCTTTATTAGTAGTAAATACCGTATCAAGAATGAGAATTAGTGTTCATACTGTTGAGGGGATGTCGAAAACATTTCGCGTTAAGCATTCTAAAAGCAGGAGCACACTTGGGTCTCTCAAACTTGGCATGCAATTGGCACCTTAGCTGTTCGCATTATACCAAAATCGTGTTGCCGTCATAGTCCAATATCCGAATTTTTTATACCATCTTTTCTGGCGATGATGAACGAAGAAGTAAATGGCTTAACCCTTTGAGCGGTATGGACGTACCGATACGTCCATATTCCTGAAGGGGTTAAGAAAACTCACTGTTCAAAGGGTTAAAGGGTGAAAGGGTGACTTTGGTACCCTGCATGCACAAATTCACTGCATTCCACTCACCATGACGGTGCGCACAGAATGCAGAAGCACTCGAATGGAACTTGTGACGGGGTCATTTTTGTCTTCAAGGTCATCAAATCATTCCCGAAAACGGAGCCTTCTGTAGTCTCCGGACTTCCAGTACCGAATTACCCCCTTCATTCTTTCTCCCCAGACTCCAGCATCTGGCATTTATTTCGTTTGTTTTTTGAGGCTTTACAGCCATCTCGACTTATTCGCCCTTTCTCCCTCAATCGGTCACACCAACACGTGGAACGCCTTAGGTAATGAGGGCTGCCCTTTCAGTGACTGGCACTGAAAAAAATTAGATACCTTCATGGACAAAACAGGAGAGGGAGCAATGTTGCAGTAAGTAATTAGGTTGCAGTTGATGGATTACTCACAAAAAAAAAATATATATATATACAGGGAGTTCGAAAAGTCACTGTGCAGTAGAATTCACGACATGACGTAGGTCTCATTGTAGCTAGGAATTACAGACAATGAATTATGTGAATCGGGGATGGTGCTAATATTTGATGAAGTATTGAGTGGAAATTCATGTCTTTGATGATGCAATACGTGTGATACGCAGTACAATACTAAATACATGCAACAAAATAAATTAATTCTACTGCACAGTGATTTTTCGAACACCCTATATTATATCTCTTTGAGAGTGGTAGGTCTACTTTTATAATAATAAAATAATTGCTTGATTTCGACAAGGAACCTCATAACGAACAAGAATTCTTATGACGTCCCTACCCGAACTTTTGAACATTGAACTTTGGCCTACAAACAAAAGTTTCTACTACAGGTCCTCTAAATCTCAGAACTCCATCTAAGAAGAATTTTGGGGGGACGTTTCCATTTGGCTCTCCCTCAAATTGACCACAAACTCCTTCCACGTAACCCAGTCACTTCTCCTTTATAAAGTGAATTTCAGTTGAAGATGTGCAATGTGTGCGTTACAAGGGAGTTACATAGCCGCCAATCCTTCTCTCATCTCACAGTTGCCAGGTACACAAGGGTCAGTTTGAATGGATGATTCGTTGCCGGTAAAACCGCATCGTGCCTGTCCTCAACTTTGGCGCTGGTTATCAGAGGTGGGGAAATTCCCGATCACGTCACTGCCTTTAGATCACCAATCATTCAAAATATAGTGTCATGCAAATTGTTAAAAGCACAAATGCCCTATTAGATGGAAAACATGAGATGAGTGAGATAATTCAAATCAACCATTTGAATTACAACAACGTTCCAGTTCCTTCCTTTGCAACAAAACACTCGAGCTTCATCCCGAGAAATATCGTCAAGGTTTATGTACATTTTTTATTAGCAGAACTTGTTGGGGAGAATTTAAAAAAATATTTATTTACCGAAGATATACCTATAACAGAAGCGGAACGAGAACCAGATGCTAATATTGTTGCTCTGAAAGGAAATCAGACAAAAACAAAATGCATAAGTATGGTCACTGGAGTCATTCAATGAGAGACATCATTTCTGATCCAGATAAGCCTCTCTCATGCAGGAAATATAAGCAAAAGTTAGGGAGCAGCTTTTCCACCTACGCAACCATAATGCATGTGCAACACAGATGGGCACACGTGATGCGGATCAGTACGCGACTTACGGCCTCAGGTGTGTCCACGCAGGTGAAAATGGATCCCAGACGTGTAGAGATCGAGGTTCGTCAGAAGTCTTGTCCCTATGGTGACAGACTCAGCGAGACCTCGCCGTTAGTGGAATCTTGTTTCTCCCTTCCTGCCAATTATTCCAGGTGAGATCATTGGTTCATAGACAGTTTCAGAGATGAGTATATCGTGCGTATGTATGTTTAGTTCCGTAAACACTAATTTGCCTCAAATTAATCATATAAAAATGTTAATCTTCGGAGGTTACATCTTTCTGTTGGAGCATTCACGGATGAAAATCTTCTGAGGCATCACCACCGAGTGCAAGAACATGAACTAGTTGCATTTTTGAACCATTTTAAAATTTTCTGACCCACTTGTAGAACATGAAAGCTTGACAGGGCGTCAACTCACTATCTCCTTTCAATGCTCTACGATCATGTTGATAAGAAAGCCTTGGGCATCTGTGTCATCTGACATTCCCTGCTTCACAAGCCTAAACTGAACATGCAGCAATACATCTCCAGATCCTATATTATATTTCAGGGGACAGGGTCCATTCATTTCAAAAACAGGAAACTGACAAGCTGAGATGCTTTATCGTAGGGGCGATGTTGATCATGAGGCTAAAGGCTCTCCCTCGTTAAGCTGGGTTGCTCGCAGCCCTTCGACTCTGTTAAGCAGAGGCCGAAAGTCACTGGGATTCGTTTTGGCAGGTCTCTTCTACTTCCGAACTTCTTATAGTATCCTGTCGGAGTAATGATGGTACAAGGAGAGAAAAAAAAAGAACATTTTACAACGATAAACACAACATTTCACTCACTGCATACACATAGGCGCCGAACCCGTGGGGGCAAAGGGGCTCGTGCCTCCCCAACAATGTTACTGTGGGGGCAATACCCTCAGAGAATGGCTAAAGTACAGCAAAAGTACGGCACATGGAACATGGGAAACAAAATGTTGTTTTACGTAATATATGAAAAATATGATTTTCCTATCTGTTTAGAGCTCCAACTGAGAGATCTCCGTCACCACGTAAGTGTATGGGTATGGGTGGAAATGCGTCCTGGAACGTTTCCGTCAATGTTATTTCAGGGGGGTTAGGACCTTGCCCCCCCCCAATATTTTTTTTTAAGTCGGCGCCTATGTGCATATACACTGTATTTTAATGCGGTTCGCAGCATTTGAAAGTGGAATTAATAAGCTTTAAAGTGGTGTAATTGCATTTCTAATATCTTCTAAAGTTTTAGAAATACTGGTGCTCATGAACAAGAGACAAAAACTGCGTTGCAGCGCACTCAAACGCAGACGACATGTGACCTTCGGCCGACACCTGTCCATATCCAGTGCTACATAAAACGCAATGTTGTTTGCAGTAAAAGGATCTCTATTAGTAAGCATGGATTGTGAGGCATTAAATAACTCGCTCAAGAATGGATGACGCTTCATCTAAGCCAGGGGTGTCAAACATACGGCCCGCGGGCCGTGTTATGGGTGCGGCCCGCAGGCATCTGCAGGGTAAGGAATGCGGCCCACCGACCGATTTGAGTTTGACACCCCTGATCTAAGCCACTTATACAGGGTGATCAAGAAGTCACTGTCAGTAGAGTTCATGATTTTATGATATGATGTAGGAAGCCCCATTGTAGACGGGATCTAAAAACGATCATTTATGTGCATCATGGATTGTCCAAATATTTTATTATGTATAGCTTGTGAATTTCTGTCTTTGAGGATGTAATCCGCGTGATAGGCAGAATAGTGCTACACTCTTAGAAAATTTCGAGCGTTTGGGGAGTAAAAAGTGAGCACACCGAGAGCTTTTCGAAATTACTCTTATTACTCACCAAATGCTCCCTCATCGCTCGTATTGAAGTGAACACTTTGAAGTTCATCGCCAGGCCACTAGATGGATGTCAGGGTCTCGCTTTTTGCGCAGTACACAAAAGCTCCCTTCCCTCTTTCCCTGGAATCGTCCCTCACAGGATTGTTTAGTACCTTGCCATATGTCTCGCCTAGTCTCATTATAGGAATCAATAAACACGGACACATCATTTGTTATCCGCATATTCGAGACATATTCATAGAGTCCAGGCCATAGACAAGCTCATATTCCTATTGAAAACCCTTTTGGCACGTCTTGCAATCTTTCCCGCATAGGAGATCTAGATTCTACAAAGAGCTTCCGTGAACTTCAATTAATCATGCCTCAATTTAATGAGGCAATTAGGGACAGATATCCCGGATACTCCACGGAATCTTAAAGAGGTGGTCCACCCTCTGACGTGTGCTGTAATCAGTCCAGTCAGAGGTGGTTCAACGTCTGTATGATAGCGAAAACGCCACACAGTATATATGAGAATTTTCGTATTTGCATGACATCCCTATCACTTTCTGATGGGAGCGTTTTTACTCAAAGAGGAGAGCAATTTTACTCCTTGGTGATGGAGTAAATTCGCTCCTTTCCCAGAGTGAAAAGGGGGTGAAACTGGAGTTAGCTATTTTACTCTCTTTTTTGAGAAAAATCGCTCCCCTTTTTCTACGAGTATAAATAAATGCCATAAAATGAATTAATTCCACTGCACAGTGATTTTTTTAAATCCCTCGGTAACTGTACTGCTGTACCAGTCCACTATTCGCGGCAATTACGACCGCTTGGTGTTTCTCGCGTATTGTCGAGAACATCTCCCGTGGGAATGAAGGTACGTAGGGAAAAGTCAATTAGATAGCGCTCTGAAAGTCAGGCGTAGGTGTGTTTACTACAGATTGCAAAACTGGAGAAGATGCTTCATACAATCATCGTCAAAATGAAGGGAAAACAATTAGAAGCTTAGCCATCTTGATGAAATTTGAACAACCTCGTAGCAGTATCATAAATCTATTGAAGTTTCAGGGGTATAGGATGAACATTGACAGAAAAAACTTGCCATTTCATTTTATAGGGGGCTCACGGATCGAACTAATAGCCCAAAGCAATCACTCAGGAGATGAATAATGATAAGCGAAACGGGAAGTCTTGAAAATGTTCAGAAAAATCTAGCAAAGTTCCAACGTCACTAGATAAGGCGATGCAGAGAAACGCGCGAACACCGGAGGAATGAAGGAAGGGGTTGGCGCCATTGAAAACGCCAGTTTCCTTTTCCTTTTTCTTCAAAACTGTTTGCCTTTGAGAAAGTTTTGTAGTTGTGTCAAACAGCAAAGCCATGCCCGGGCAGAGGCTCTGAAGGGAAATTCACCATCTCGTTCAAACATTTCAAGAACGTGTGTTAATTGGAATGCGTAGCATGCATCAGGCTGGTGCATCAATCCGATGCATCCAGACCAATTAGCGTACGGATTGAAGGTAGATTGGCAATGCTGTAGTAATAGCAGCGATCTAGAGCAGCGGTTTCCAGAATTTTTGAATCGCGACCCACTTGCTGATGTTAAAAAAAAATTCACGACCCACCGGAATCAAGAATCTACCTTTTCTGCACGGCATGTTTTATCCTGAGCGAATGCGACGGATATAGGGATTTTTTACACTCGAAAATGTTCGCGACCCACCTCGATGCCTCTCGCGACCCATAGTTTGGGAATTGCTGATCTAGAGCAAGGGAGGCTCCCTCATTTCACTTTCTGCTCCATCCTCCATGCAGCATCGAGAGACGCGAGTTCACAGGCTCTTCAAGCTACGACGGCAGCGAGGAGAATCCACTCGACTCTTTACTGGATTCCACGATGGAAGATTTCAAAAAGAAGAGGCCGGATTTACTTCCTCATCTAGATCCTGTCAATGGGAAGAAGAAGATAACGACTGGTCTCTTTCCGCACTCCCTTGCATACTACCTCAAGATTTTGCTCATCATCTGCGGCTGTGCCGTGTCTACAGTTCGTTGTCATTGTCTTTCCGACTCTGTACCATATATAGATCGCGCTTTGAATTAAATATTACACTCACGATTAAGCTCGCTTACCATAATTTTCAGTTGAATTCACTCTCCCCTACTGTGGTGGGAACGAGAAGTTCTTACTGTCGGTTCCACAAAGGTAGATATTACAACAATCACGGTTTTCTCTGTCGGGCTCGTTTCTGAAGACTTCACAAGTTGGTCTCGCCTGCGTCTCTTTTATGGTGAGAGACAAATGTCTCTCATTTTACATTACTCTAAAAACCATTCAGAAGGGCCGAGTTTAAAATCGCAAATAGAATTTTCCGTCTGATCACAGCTGTAATTTCGAACCATTTCCAGCTGGCAATGAGCTGGAAAATGGTGCTGGTTGTTTTACAGGTTGAGTTTTCCAATCGGAATGTGGCTGGTTTTAATAGCTGTTTCCAGCTGGATATTTCCAGTTATAAATTTTCGTACAGAGGTCTCTACAGCTGGAATACAACCGAAATTCAGCTACTTCTGTAGATTGACTTCCGGTAAGAATAGCCAACAAAAAATCTTAATTCCGTCGGTGATATTGCAAATAGAAACCAATCTGGAGCTGACTTTGACTTGCAGGTGCTTCTCAGTTGGAATGAGTCGAATTTCCAGCTGGGCTCCAGCTGGAAATTATAACTGTTTCCAATCGGGATTTTAAGCTGGGTGTGGGGGGAGGGGGAAGAATTCAATCAGAAACTGTCATAAGTATATATTTTCGTAAGAAATTCACTTTCCGATAATTCAAAAAGATTCTCGCTCAACAATAAGTCCATATGATAAAATTCAGCATGAAGGAAAGTTATAAAGGAAAAGTGCCAACACCCACTGCAAATAAAAAAAGTCACAAATTTGTAAAGGCTGGCGAGATTAAAAAGTGACGATTGGCACCCTTCGTGCGCCTTGGGAGGAGAAAAAGGCTGAGAATTCTTGTTCTAGATGTTTGCAGATATGTGCTCTGCATCCATTTTTTAAAGAAAGTCTTTGAGTTCTCTAGGATTTATAATGGTTCAATGGAGTTTCATTCTGATCTTTGAAGAAGAAATAAGTTTGAATATTAATGAGGAAACAAGTCTCGTACCGTTGAATTCACACAAACACCTTTGCCGAGAAATCGACACGATTGTCCCCCGAAAACAGGGACGAGACGAGTGAGGTTTACCGTAATCGCGCATTTTCCTTCAGTTCGTTGACAAAAACGCCGAGCGAAATTATGCTTATTTCCCCCGTCCAGATTTATTTGGGCGTAAGGCCGGAGAACGAGATCAAGTCCGTCCACATGTCAGTCACAGCCGGCAAACGACACTGTATCCTTCACATTGACACCTTTCGATCTGGATCCCTCTGAGGGATCTCAAAATGAAGCATTCCACTATGTCCCGTGACGGATTTCTTTGGAGTAAAGTAGGAAATGTCACGAGCATTCTCCATTTCAGGAACTTAAAATGTTTTCTGTCCGAATTGCTAATCTTGCAGGAGTTTCATGAATATTTGATCGCGTGGGAACGACCTTCATCTGATAACTTATCAAATATATTCAAGAAATTCTCCACCCAGAGCACCCCGCAGTAAAACCTGCAGGACAATGTAAAGAATGTTTTGTATCGGCCAAATTCATTCACTTGTATGTTGTAAAATGAATCATGTTTTCTTTTAACCTTTTCACGAGGAGTCCATTATGGAATAGGACTCGTGACCATTTTAAATATCCAGAAATTCACAGATGATCTTTGACTCGTTTGGAACATGACATTAGACATCAGATTGAACCCCCTGAACCCTTACCCGGATCTCCCCATCTCGGTTCTGGCGTTCCGAGGACCGTTTCTCCCCGATGCCTACGCGAATCTCTCCCATTATTATCTGAATATTTCCGTCGGAGCCAGGAAGCGGGGGACGGCACATGAAGACTTCTTGACCGAATATGTAGATTGACTTCCGGTAAGAATAGCCAACAAAAAATCTTAATTCCGTCGGTGATATTGCAAATAGAAACCAATCTGGAGCTGACTTTGACTTGCAGGTGCTTCTCAGTTGGAATGAGTCGAATTTCCAGCTGGGCTCCAGCTGGAAATTATAACTGTTTCCAATCGGGATTTTAAGCTGGGTGTGGGGGGAGGGGGAAGAATTCAATCAGAAACTGTCATAAGTATATATTTTCGTAAGAAATTCACTTTGCGATAATTCAAAAAGATTCTCGCTCAACAATAAGTCCATATGATAAAATTCAGCATGAAGGAAAGTTATCAAGGAAAAGTGCCAACACCCACTGCAAATAAAAAAGTCACAAATTTGTAAAGGCTGGCGAGATTAAAAAGTGACGATTGGCACCCTTCGTGCCCCTTGGGAGGAGAAAAAGGCTGAGAATTCTTGTTCTAGATGTTTGCAGATATGTGCTCTGCATCCATTTTTTTAAAGAAAGTCTTTGAGTTCTCTAGGATTTATAATGGTTCAATGGAGTTTCATTCTGATCTTTGAAGAAGAAATAAGTTTGAATATTAATGAGGAAACAAGTCTCGTACCGTTGAATTCGCACAAACACTTTTGCCGAGAAATCGACACGATTGTCCCCCGAAAACAGGGACGAGACGAGTGAGGTTTACCGTAATCACGCATTTTCCTTCAGTTCGTTGACGAAAACGCCGAGCGAAATGATGCTTATTTCCCCCGTCCAGATTTATTTGGGCGTGAGGCCGGAGAACGAGATCAAGTCCGTCCACATGTCAGTCACAGCCGGCAAACGACACTGTATCCTTCACATTGACACCTTTCGATCTGGATCCCTCTGAGGGATCTCAAAATGAAGCATTCCACCATGTCCCGTGACGGATTTCTTTGGAGTAAAGTAGGAAATGTCACGAGCATTCTCCATTTCAGGAACTTAAAATGTTTTCTGTCCGAATTGCTAATCTTGCAGGAGTTTCATGAATATTTCATCGCGTGGGAACGACCTTCATCTGATAACTTATCAAATATATTCAAGAAATTCTCCATCCAGAGCACCCCGCAGTAAAACCTGCAGGACAATGTAAAGAATGTTTTGCATCGGCCAAATTCATTCACTTGTATGTTGTAAAATGTATCATGTTTTCTTTTAAGCTTTTCACGAGGAGTCCATTATGGAATAGGACTCGTGCCCATTTTAAATATCCAGAAATTCACAGATGATCTTTGACTCGTTTGGAACATGACATTAGACATCAGATTGAACCCCCTGAACCCTTACCCGGATCTCCCATAGAGCCAAGACCGCAAGGCTCCTGGCAAAGAGGGGCTACGGATGCGCTTAGAGAGGGTAATAATAGACTTATAAAGGCAGCCTCGGTCCTTCGCCCCCTGCCGTGTACTTCTGAAGAACTGGCTTAATTACGGGTCCCTGGAGAACGAAACCACCATCTTCGTGAGTCCTAGTCCCCGGCATCGACCGTAAAGCCGGTTCGAACAACGAAATTGTCACTTTTTTCCTACTACCTCTTCAGAAGACAAATGAGCTTTCGATTTCGATTCCGCCTGCATTCGCGATTGGAGTCGCACCCGACATGCAAGTCGTCCACCCCTTCGACCGGTCTCAGCTCCCTTGGTAAAGGCTTTCTCTTCTAGGCTTGGCACTATTTCATTTGACTTTCACAGTGGGTCCTCACGGTTTGATCTTCTCTCCGTGAAAATGGATTGTAAGCGCTGGATGTGAATTTGATCGGAATTGGAACCTTGCAGTGGGAGCGAGTGCGAGATGGTGATCGTGGCAGAGACGAACTTGAACGAATCCTTTCCCATCTCCATCTCGGCGACGGGGTTGTCCGAAAACATCCGCAATGGTGTCATTTACGGTGCAATCATTCTTATCGTCTTGTATATTCTCATCACCTTCGAGGCTAGTCATTTTGGGGGTTTCCTGTCTCAAATTTTATAGTAAATATTGCTTAGTCTAAATTTATTTAGCGCATTTACTTTGCATAAACAGGATTAGTATAAAGTTATTCTCATGTTCAGACTTTCATAACTTGCAAACTATACATTGTAAAGTTTTAATATATGGTGCGATCGCTAATGGGACCATGGGGAAGAGGAATATAGGGTCATGGGACATGCCACCAGCGTTTGCTCAATAACTACATTTGCTACGTTTCCTCATTGGACAATGAATTCCTGGTGGCAATATCCCATGGTCCCACATGTGATGGCGCCATATTTTACACCTTTACAATGCATAGTTTTCATATTATAAACGTCTGAACATGGGAAGAAACTTTATACTAACACTGCATAATACCGTAATTACTTTATTAGCCCATTTATGTCTGTTTGCCAACAGGATTAGTATAAAGTTATTCTCATGTTCAGACTTTCATAACTTGCAAACTATACATTGTAAAGTTTTAATATATGGTGCGATCGCTAATGGGACCATGGGGAAGAGGAATATAGGGTCATGGGATATGCCACCAGCGTTTGCTCAATAACTACATTTGCTACGTTTCCTCAACGTGACCTCCATTCATGTCTACGATTGCTTGCATTCAGGATATGCAGTGATAGACGGCTGACCGAAGTTGTCTAACATCCAACATGGGCACATGATGGCGAATAGCATGTTTGAGGTCCATTAAGGTGGCAGGTGCTGCAAGATACACATCAGATCCTCAGAGTAAAATATATGCTAGGGGTGAGGTTGGCCTACGAAACCTTGCCTTTCTAGGCCATTGGCTAGGCGGAAGGGTTCAGTGTTCAGTGTTCATTTTAATTCTGGTTAAGAAGTCTGGTTAAAAAATTTGAAGGGACTCGTTCCGTCGCCGATGCAACGCGCAGGGGCCACCGTACAACCCCCGTAGAAATTGTAGCCGTGGTGGGACAAGTGGCGGCTAATGTTTCTCGCAGAAATCCTCACGGGGAATGCAGTACCAATCAAGTTGCCAGACAAACAGAACTCCCCCAATCAACAGTGTGGAAAGTGATGCGGAAAATATCGGAACTGCAAGGTAAGGCGTGTCCGGGAGCCTGGTGACACGGAAACACGGCTGGATTTCGCACTCCGGTTTCTGGCGCAAATGCAGCTTGAGGACACCTGCCTCGACAAATTCCTGTGGATGGACGAGGCACATTTCTCGCTGTCTGGGCACGTCAACACACGGAACTGCGTTATATGACGGGAAACCAACCCACATGCTGTTGTCGAATAACCACTGCATTCTGTGAAAATGACTGGTGTGGATTCACAAGAAGATTCATTATTGGGCCACATTTCTTTGAAGAACCTACACACACCGGATTTCAGACAGCGACAGTGACCGGCGAACGTTATCGGTTGACGCTAGAAGGTATTGTCATCCTCGCACTTCAGGAACGTGGTGTTTTTCAATAAACAATTTTTGTGCGAGATAGGGCTCCACCTCACATTGCACGGACTGTAAAAACGCTCATGTATTCGTCCTTTGGTGACCGGATAATCGGCCGACATTTTTCGAACATGTGGCTGTTCCGTTCGTCTGACCTCACCCCAGCAGACTTTTGGCTTTAGGGATATCTCAAGTCTATTGTGTATCATGCTGCACCTGCCACCTTAATGGACTTCAAACATGCTATTCGCCATCATGTGGCCATGATGGATATTGGACAGCTTCGGTCAGCTGTCTATCACTGCATATCTCGAATGCAAGCAATCATTGACATGAATGGAGGTCACATTGAACAAATTAGAAAATGTAGCTATTGAGCATATGCTGGTGGCAATATCCCATGGTCCCACATGTGATCGCGCCATATTTTACACCTTTACAATGCATAGTTTTCATATTATAAACGTCTGAACATGGGAAGAAACTTTATACTAACACTGCATAATACCGTAATTACTTTATTAGCCCATTTATGTCTGTTTGCCTAATAAATTCGAAATAAATCTTAGAATCGTTAAGCAGTCTGAGCAATAATCGGTACCATGCTTTCGCACCAAGCACAACCCAGTCAAAAATTTTCGTTGGTTTATCATAGTGCCATTGCTAGGGGAGTTGGCCCATTTACAGCGAATGATTGGCCAATGAGGCTGAGAAGGCTCCGAAAAACGACATGAGATGGAGCCAAAGTGGTCGTAGTGGGGAGTCAATTTCCGGATACTACTGAGATGAGTCCTCTGTCCCTTTGACACGGTTCACCATGGTTTCTCACATAGATCTCAGGAAGACAATCGAATTCCTTTAAACATTTCTCTGAAGATGTAACCTAACTCTAGAATAACCAGGAAATTCCGGCCCGGAGGTCCATGGAAGGATCCTTCTCCTTTGCACAATCGGCCACGCGACAGCATTTATTTCGCTAAGGTGTGTTTAGCCTTCTGTGGGAGAACAGACACCCTTGCAATCCCATGTAATGACGCTTCTGGATGCCTCAGCATCCGGAAGGGGGGTTGCTTGGGATGTTCTTGGCGGTAGGAGTGTACCTGTGTAAGGTACTCAGGTAAGTTCCTGCTCATTTATCGCTACCGAATGAAGGAGCAATAAGAGGTCAAAAGATGCATTCACATAGCTCCAAAATACATAATGCTGTCGATGCACTTCTTTTACGATTTTTTCCCTATACCTTTTCACCATTGTGAAAAATCGGCCGATGGTTGGGGCATGTGCGGTTTCCCAACAATGAGCCAAAGTTGGCCGAAGGAAGGGCCAACAGGACATGCCCGACTATAAGCCGGCTTAAACCAACTGTGAGCCAACCATATACCAGTGATGGCCCAACTACGGCTTATATGCGCGTCGACAAAAAGTCATCGATGGCCCGACGAAAAATTTTTGACTGGGAATCTGCCAGATACTGTGGAACTTCCCAAAGAGGGAAGGGTGACAATTCTACCACTCTTGAGCTAGGTGAATCCCGTGTTAAGAAAAGCCATATCGGTATATCTCCCTCAGTTGGTGCATCGGACTCTGGCAGCATTACTGGCCTCCACCTTCGCCATCGCTGCTTTGGCTGCCGTCAACGAGGTGAGAATCCATTCCTTTAAAGAATGCGTTGGAATGTAATCGAAATACGAGATGTAAACGTTACGAATGGAATTTGACTTAGATTACTTGAAATGAGTGTTTGATGAGATGCGTTTCCATAGCGACCGACACTTCCGGAAATAGTATCATGGTTGGACATGGAGACCCTGGCTCTCCTCTTCGGCATGATGATCATGGTAGCGATCTTGAGCGAGTCCGGATTGTTCGATTGGATCGCCGTCCTCGCCTACCAGGTTGGGATCCCTCATCCCGGGAGCTAATCTCATTTCTTGCCTCATCACGTATCTATCGCATATCTTTCATCTCGGGGATGTTTCATGCTCTAAGATGTGGTGGGGTGGTCTTTCTTTGTTCTTATGGTTGCAGATTGCCCACGGACGGAGGTGGTACCTTCTCACTTACTTGTTCATCTTCACTGCCATCATATCTGCATTTCTGGACAATGTCACCACGGTCCTTTTACTCACTCCAGTCACTATCAGGTTGAGACGATATTAACTTGCATTAGCAATAGTGTCAGTTGCATGGACTTACATCGTGTAGCAGGTATTCGTTCAATATATGTGGTATAATTTACGAGGAATGCATGTACCCTTCTAACAAGGGATGTAAAAGAAAATGGGGTATTTTAGAAAGTAAGGAGACATCAATAATTTACGATCTATATTCGCTAATGATAGTTTTAAAAAATATGAAGTATGTATTTTTAGGAATACTAGAGGATTTTTTGCCTTCCTTTCTGAGAGCCACCTCGACCCCGTGACGTTTCTGTTTGTGAAGTTCATGAATTCATTCTTTACTTTAGTAAGTAATTCGTTAAATTATACTCTGATGCACAGATTGTGCGAGGTGAGCGACCTGGACCCCGTGCCAGTGTTGATCCTCATGGTACTCTTCTCGAACATCGGAGGATCGGGTACTGCCATTGGAGACCCGCCGAACGTCAGACTCGACCGTGAACAAGAAGGTTAGGAAGTCGTATGGTGTTCTGGGGTGTCTGGAAGGGCACGCTTTCCAGGAATTCGTGTCTCTTGCAGGGAATCGACTTTGCGAATTTCACCCTTCACATGAGCGTGGGGGTCGTGATAGTGTTTGTGGTGGTGTACCTGTTCATCCGGATCTGGTTTCGGAGTCTTTCTTCACTCACTCCTCCTGAGAGCTCCGAAGTTGCAGGTAAACCTGGAAAATAAAATAAGACTGGCAATTTAAAATTAAGATAAGTTCATTAGATAGCCAAACCCAACTTAGCCTTTTCGCGACTGAATGCATTGGCATTTCCTTCCTGCTAGGACATATGATGTTGTCTAAACTGAAACATAATTATATTATGTATATTACAGTGAAGAAATGTGCGAGGGAATGGTACCGCATGTAATCACAGTTTCCTGAATGGACACATTCCGAGAACGGTAATCCTCTGAGACAAAAAATGTGTAGATTTCTGGGCGCCTCCTAAGTGAGGAATTCTTGTTAACACAGATGACCGAATTCCGTAACGAAAACGATAAAAACCTTACCAAAGGTTTCTAGTTTCCACTATATTTTATTTTCCCTTTAGGGAAGGTGAAAGGGGGGGGGAGGGGGGGGGGGGGGGGGGGGGGGGGGGGGGGGGTGGGGGATGAATTAGAACGATCCAGAGCTGGCAGAGTGGAGGCGGTTGAAGGAATACGGATTAGAAAGTGCCTAAAGGGAAATGTTTGTTGTGCATAAGAGTCTCCAAATGATCGAAAGTTCATCATTGAAGGGCCCCGGCCGAAAAGAAAACTCAACTTCTGTCACCTCCAAGCTTTCTTTTTCTTTTCATTTGTCATACCACACTTGTCAGAGGGATGCGGAAAACTGACGATAGCATTCCCAATCCTGCGACATATTGATTTAGTAGAGAATGCTCTTTCGTATGATGAAAGAGAAACTTAGCAGTTAGGCATTGCATGGAGCTCTAGGCATGTAACAATCGAATTATTTTATGACTTTGGGTGGAACTGAATAAGGGAAACAATCTACACTTTTAGATCATCATAAGTCTTTTATCATAAGCTCTGATTACTTCAGGTGTTTCACCAACTTCACAAGAATCTTTTTATGGATATGTATTTCAAGGCGATGGCAGTCACTCTTGTGGCACAGATGCACTTAGCTAGTGCTCACTTAGGTCAATCGTCTAGTGTACAGTGTTTTGCAAATGAATTCGTACCACCTTTAACATTGCGCATAATATGATAACTCAATGCCGAGGAGGTCCAGCTATTGTTTCCATTCCGGAGGATAGATGTCTCCTCCCGCTTCATAGCGCCACATCGCATCAATCGGTCAGTCTCTTGGGAGCTGCCAAGATACAGCAAAGATGACGTCGCGTGGCCCGTATGAAAGGATAGACGAGTCGTTGAGACACAGGATCGTTGCCAACAAAAAAAACAGGTTGGGCAGTCATTAACTCTCATGTCCCAAGGCGTGGGTGTCAAATACTCGACCTACTTCAAGTCTACGTTAGGCTGCGTATCAACATCAACATCCTTGATTTGATTATTTAAATAATTAACAGAATCCCTAATAATCTGTTGGTACGATGGAATAGGGGACCTAAAGCCGGGGTCATTGTTCCATAGCTATCCTTCCTTGTATTCGACTTTCGCATGCTTCCTCCCTTCTACGAATACTTAATAGTTTCTCTAAAAATTTCCTGGTATGATTTG
Organism: Darwinula stevensoni; assembly: GCA_905338385.1. NCBI lineage: Eukaryota > Metazoa > Arthropoda > Ostracoda > Podocopida > Darwinulidae > Darwinula > Darwinula stevensoni. The sequence goes on from CAJPEV010001985.1 coordinate 48,622, forward strand.
TCATTCCACGTCTTCCTGGACCCTCTTTAAAACCCTTTGTTATTCCAACCCATCATTCTCCTCGCAAAATGCAAAAACAATATCCTTTATACTTTATCCTCAGTCTCAAAGTTTTAAAATTCACTTTGGTTGACTCTACATACGTAGGATGTCCCGGATGCCCAGGCGACGCGACGAAAGCGCCGCCGTCCAGATTGGGAGGATTCTTCCATAGAAAAGCAGGGGCTCCATGGTGGTACGAATTCATTCGCAAAACACTGTATGTACGTCCAGTCAGTACTCGCTAGCGAGAACGCGGCTGACTAGATCAACCGCATGCGAGGACTCGTCAATTGTATCAAGGCATTTAGGTTACTCCTGTTATAACACGTGACCATATCTGGGGGGCTCCCATGATTTAGGGCTTGTGTTTAATGGATGAATATATGAGTGCCATTTTCGTGAATTGATTGAAAACTGGGTTGAGTCAAATTGAGAAGGTCGCATTTACATAATCTGGATATGTCCCACGTGGTAGACTTGCGAGGCGAGGTCGCGGTGTGGGAGAAGGCAGCCCGAGGCTTCTCTACCCTCTCGCGGCAGGAACTGGTCGTCCGCCGGATGCTAATGAGAAAGGTTCAGCACCTCCAGAAACTGCTGGAGCAACGCATCGCCGCCAACAATGGGTCTGTCTGTCCCGCTCTCTCTTCGTCATTTAACCCTTGAGCGCAGCCAGGAGTGGACGGTTCGACCAAGCTGTTCAAATACATGTAACTCAGCAAATTAGAGAAGTTCAACTCCATCATGCGTGTCATCATGGTTGCACAGAAGAGAGAGTTCAATACAGCGATTGCAGCCAGGGAGAAGTTAACTGCACATCGTTGCATTGAATTCCTAATTTCACCCACTCCCGCAGTACCTGTGGGAGTGATTTGCTCTTCTCTATCTGACGGGAAAGCTCGGAGGCCCGGACAGGTGGTATCAGATCTCGTGCCGTACGAATGCTTGAAGAAAATTCGAGCTGATTTCTTCTGAGAGGTTTCCTCTACAAAGCAGCTTATTTTATGCAATAGATATTGATTGCTGCTGTTCGCTAAGCAGCATGTGGCCCAATGCTGCTCAGATGGCTAGGAATAAATGTGATTAAATCTTGTCATGCATATAGTTTCTGTTTTACAGGATTTCCTAAAGTGTGAGTATACTGACCGTGACATTGGAACGTTTCGATTTTCATGCACAACATTCATATATGTGGAGATAAAATTTTTATATTACAGGGAAGCGCTAGATGATCGCTTTAGAGAGACCCTCGAGGAGCTGAAAACAAAAGTACGTCTTCTCCTCTTCTCTGCTTAGTACGCCTAATAGCTGATGTTCACTTTGAATTTTATATCCTAGTCATTTTGAATGCTGCTGGGGGGGATGTAAGGTCAAGTTCCTTATGACTCCATTCTGATTCAACCTCTTGAATTCTGTGGGGCAAATTTGCTATCTGACTTGCCCTTTAATTTTCAAGCAGTCCACCGAGATTGATCACGAAGCCGCTGGGGATGTCACAATTTGTAATTTTTTTTTCTTTGACAGTACGTGATCCGAGACAAGGTTCTGTTGATCAAGTCCATGGTCGTCCTCGTGATCGTCCTCATCCTCTTCTGTCTCCAACCGGTTAGCCAATCACCCATATTACTTTCTCGGGCTTTTCCTTCAACGACTGCAATGGCACTTCAGTCGTTCAACAAGGAAATCTATTGGATGCAAAACCGTCTTTAGGCATGACTCCATTCAGAAACAAGGAAAGCACGAACCGGACGAACTTACTCTTCAAGTCTTTCACTTTACGAACTTACACTTAAACTCAACGAACTCCTAAAAAACATTATTGGAACCATATCCGGATCAACAGTGAAACTTTTATAGAATCATTTTCATTGAACCAAGCAAACACGAACTGATACTGATTCCCGGAACAACCAGGATCTCAGGGCTTTGACAATCAACGCTATCATCTGGGACATTCACACGATCACTCCGACGAGTGACATAAACAAATGCAATAGAAAATGTTTCTACGTTGCACAAGATATTGACTTGTGCCTAACTCCTTCGTAGTTCAAGAGCTACCAAGTGGTCTTCATGTGTAGAATATAATATGTTTTTGGAAGAGGCTCAAAACCAATTTTTTGTTGTTGCTCGAGTACTGGAGACCGCCTTGAAAGCGTACAACGATCTTGAGGTTTCACTCCGAACCATAACTTTCTTAGGGCAGGAAGGGGCGAGGGACATGTGGTAATACGAATCGGAAACGGAAATTTTCAGAAAAATCGAGTGAAGGTCGATCGCGCGAATTCCGGGTGGTAAATGAAACTAACAGTAAAACTAGAGAGTACCAGCCCAGGAACAGATCTGCTATTCTACTGGGCCATTCCACTGGCCTTTGTACCATTGGAATTTTCATCTTCACCGCATCCTAGCCATTCAGATTTGAACTAAATAAAAAGAGTTGCCATTGGTACGGCATTGGCCTATATGAAAAGACTCGGACAACTGGACATGTTCCCGATGGTTCATGCGTCCGCGTCGCTTGGAGACGGGAGGAGAGTAAGAAGTAACAGGATGTCAGATGCGGCATTTCACGCGTACGCCTAGCAACCCTGTCTACGCGGCCGGGAGCAGCCGCTCTCCCCCATTGTCTCCTATGGATCCGTCAACCGCGAGGGCTAGAAGGGAAGTGAATGTTTTAGTGGAAGACGGGTACCCGAAATCAAAGACCTTATACTGGGCTCATTCAGATGTGACCCGAGTCTCAGTTCGAGGGTCTCAGTTCAACGCTTGAATCGAGGTTTCAAAATAAATTTTTACTCCATAGTGACACCTCTTGTCAATGTCATCAATCCTGGGTATAATAGTTTTTGAAAAGTGCCGCACCTACCGAGAATCATGAACCTCGAGTCATGACCCGGTTCACAACCGAATGCGACCACTAAGAAGACTGGGCGCTCTGCGGCGATGCCTTTGTTGTCCCTGTAACTACGCAGGATCGATCAATGAGATTATTGGATTGGAATGGTGCGTGAAAAATGGTGGCTTATGGATCACAGTACTGCTCCTGCCACCATGCCAAGAGGAATGCAGTCGAATGGATGGAGATGTTCTTTCGCATCGGTTTTCCATGGATCCGGAAAAGCCCCATGTGTTCACTGGGGCTTTGCACTAGGCCTATGGCCGCGACTTTACGATTATTTAACAGGTGGATGAAATAAAATGCCGAGTAACCCTAATGACCCGAAATAAAAAGGTCAAATGTATGCGTCTCAGATTAAGTCTTGGGCATAGATTGCTCCGTTTTCTTTTGTTTTGTTTTTTTTTTCTTTTTCAAAAGGCATCATACCACTTCTAGACTGAGCTAACCACGGAAGGGGCTCACCAATGCATTCCAAGCATTCTCAACAAGAAAACTACATACAACTAGAGCAGACCTAAATTTGATTCAGCATAGGCTTATCAAATTCTCAAATTTGGAGGAATGCTTCAGTGGTTTTTGCTCGAGCCTGACGATTCTCATTCAACTTGGACACTCATGCCTGGGATGTTCCCCACGCAATAGTGCCCTGAGTCAGTTGAAAAACACGAAAATATCCTTTAGGGACCTGACTCCAGACCACATCCACGCTTCCGAGAGCCTATCCGAGAGAGTTTATTTATTCTATGACTAACACAATTTTTTTTAGTGACTTCGTACCACCTTTAATTTGGGCTCCAAAGGTCTATTTCAATCGCAGGAAATATACCCTCGCCTCCCTGATTGTCCACGTTTCATGGAGGAGAGCGCTAGGGTATCTGAAATGAAATCGCACCTAAGTTTGAAGCTGTTTCTATGACGCATTCAGGGAGGTGAGGGTATATTTTCCGATTGAAATATACCTTTGGAGCTCAAGTTAGAGGTGGTATGAAGTCTTTTGGAAAAAATTGTATTAGTCATCGGAAAAAACTCAATTTTATTGGCTCTTGGGAGCGTTGATGTGGTCTGGAGTTAGTTGAAAGGACACTTGTAATTCAAGGGATATTCCTAATTCGCGTCACTTTCAGTACTCCAATTTTTCTCCTCTCCAAACTTTACTTTGTCCTTCGCAAACTTATTTTTAAAAAAGTAATCGTTTTATTATTCATAGAGGTTGCAATAGCGAACTACATGAGGGGAGATGGAGATGTCACGTTAAAAGGATACGATAGATTTAATGAAAGGTTAAAATTCAAAATTGAAATGTTCAACCTGTTGCGACCTCATTGATGCTCAATCGTCCCCAAGGTTTCTATTTTCTACAATGTGAAAATCTAAGAGTCTGTTTTCGGTCCTAATCTTTCGGTTTTAGCGTTTCGATTCAATCCTTGCCCTCATAATAATGAAGCTGGCTGGAATAAGACAATGCTGATCAGATTTTAAAGCCATAAACAGAACAAAATTAGAAAAAATCCACTAAAACTAAAAGCAAACATGATCAACCATTTCATTATTTGAAAG
>CAJPEV010001986.1:0-53110 GCA_905338385.1 Darwinula stevensoni
AGAAGGCACGTACAGTTCGAATTGCACAGAAAAGTGCAGATGCCAAAATGGTGGGACATGTCACCATGTCACAGGGTCATGCACCTGCGCTGCAGGCTGGACAGGACAGCCTGTATGTTATTTCAATCACAATACAAAAGCAGATCATAACATTTCTGTTAGAAGATCGGCCATGGGCAATCGATTTCGCTTTACTGTTGCGACAGACCCTGTCCGAAAGGTACCAATAGAGACAACTGTGCATATGTGTGTCTGTGCACGAACGAATGTACGAACGATGGCAAATGCGACCATATCTCTGGGAAATGTACTTCTTCTCCCGGTTGGAATGGATCCATGTGAGTTGCTTTCTTAGATGTTTCCTGATAGTAAAGGATGCGCGACATGCGAATAAAGAACGATGTTTTCCCTCTTTAGTTGTGCCGAACCATCCCTTACGGAAATGTCCTATAGGAAACCTATAGACATTCTATTGGTTTTTGAAACACGAAAAACCAAATAGGATCATTTAGAATCCTATAGGATCCCTATAGGGTCGTATAGGTCTCCTGACCTATAGGATTCGGGGAGGATATTTTGGGTTTCGAAACCCAGGCATTACAACGGAAAAGGCGACCGGGGTTAATATTGGCGCAGCTTTTCTGTGTAAATCGAAAACCCTATTAGGAGTTTTTCCATGGTAGGGAGACATGCATTATTAACACCAGTACTGCGGGGGTCTGCATGGTTTATGGGGGCCCCACATGTCTCGCTGGATTGCACATCTACTTCCTTCCGTAGGAAGACGTGGCATTCTTCTCTCGCCCTAAGGAAATTGAAGACAGAACCTGCGAGCACGTATCTTTACTGAAACTCCATTTGGATAGAGTCTACTTCGTTTCGTACCTAGTTTTCAAAAGGAATAAGGGCATATTTCTTCACGGGACTCAATGATTCTATCTGGAAGATGGGGATAACAAATAAGGAACTGTCAAAGTTTATTGATTGCTACAATGAGGCAAGGCGAGACATTAGGGGACGTACAAAACTCTCTTGTGAGATATGATTCCTTGGGTAAGGGGAGGGCACTTTTGTGCCCTTTGAGAAATGTCAGAACCCAATACTTCCATCTAGTGGCCTAGATGAGAACTTCAAACGGAATCCTATAGGCCTATAGGGTTCCGTATAAGCCCTACAGGGAACCCTATAGGTTATATAGGGAACCCTATAGGTTATATAGGGAACCCTATAGGACCTATAGAGAATCCTATAGGTCCTATGGAGAATCCTATAGGTCCTATAGCGAACCCTGCAGGTCCTATAGGGAACCCTATAGGTTTCATAGGGAACCCTACGGGTCCTATACAGAACCCTTTGGGTCCTATAGGGAACCTATAGTCCTTATGGGGAACCCTATAGGTTCTATAGGGGGATCTATAGGTTCTATAGGGAACTCTATAGGTTCAATAGGGGACTCTATAGGTTCTATAGGGAACTCTATAGGTCCCAAACTGAACTAATGGCATATAGGATCCTATAGGATTCATTTAGGTTCCTATAGGATTCCTTTAGGTTCCTATAGGATTCCTTTAGGTTCTTATAGGATTCCTTTAGATTCCTAGAGGATTCCTTTAGGTTCCTAGAGGATTCCTTTAGGATTCCTATATATTCCTAAAGGAATATATAGGAATCCTATAAGACATTTTCGTAAGGGCGGATCGATCAGTTCAGTACCTGTAGACTTCGTAGAATATATTAATATATATCGAGAAAGAAAACATATTAGGATATCGCTGCATATCCATTTCTCTGTCTCCTCCGATATGGAATGAGAAACGAATTCCGCGTATTCAAGAACATTTTCTGGCGTGCAAGCAGAATCAAGATGACATTTAAGGCAAGCCCAAGAAATTTTAAATTTCTTATCGCAGCTCACATCTCGACTCGGAACTGAGGTAGTCTGTAATAGCGCTGGGATCCGAAGCTTAATCTCTCTAGTTAGACTGTACTTAAGAAACTCAGCCACGCAGGTATTTTTTCCTAATGTGGAGAGGCTTTCCCTGAACGTTTCAAATTTTCTGAGGTACCGTAGCCTTGTTCTAAGTTCAGGTTTTTCGTATCACTCTGTTCCGCGTGATCCCTCTCATTGGAGGAAGGATATACTGATACTAATGACGTCTTTCTTTTCGGTTTCAAAAGCCGACGTAATTTAGAGCCAGTCTCATGTGTTTTATCTTCTGAGTTTGGCGGCATCTTTATTGATGCTTTCGGCACATCGGATTCAGTCCCCTTATGATCCTTCGCATTCACATTGGACTTATCGTGTGAAACTTTCTTACCTTCATTAATCCCCTTTCTTGCCTTTCGCCCATTTCTCTGAGATCAGCTTAGTAGTTTTCTTCCTGAGGCTTCTCTTGCGAGGGTTCCTGAGATGGAGGCGAGCTGCACTCATCGACAGGATGTAACACTATCCTTCAGGAGTTTCGCGAATTCGTCGATTCTTTATTGCTTGTCTGATTTGAGGGTGTTTTCTTTCAAGGTGCGAAACCTGCGCTCCTGAGTGCTTGTGCCTCTCGGGAAATTAGAGGTGGCATCTAAGTTCGCTACCGTTTCCACTACTTTGTATTTTTTTAAATGTGGAGAGCTGAAGTGCCTCGACAGGTTTCCAAGGAGAAAGGAGGACCACAATGGAAACGTCGCCAAGTAACACTTCATGAGCTTATCAACTAAGTTTGGAGAATACCTCTAAGATAATGCGATGGATTCCATATGGGCAAGTTTTGATAACTCCTCCTCGATTTCTTTCCGAACCTCTGACAAAATTTTATTGCCCCAGGTGATAAATTCATTGCCCTCAGCAGTTGGCAATGCTTCCTCCTCTGTTAGTTTTGCTGTTTCTCCCAACAAAGTCACCTGGTCCTCTACAGAGGATGGATTGTCGAAATCGACATCGGTTTCATGCCGACTAATCGCACGCTCGTCTACTGCTGTCGAAAATCGCATCCATTCTGAACCACCGCGAATGTCATTTATTTTATCTGCCAGTTGTGTGCCATGAGTAGCTACCCCGACAGTATTGTACTTGCCTAACAATACATAGAATAACGATTTCAAAATGTTGCCGGTGTCATGCAATGTTCTCGCGTTTACAAGAAGACTGCACGCGTACAGTCCCCATCTTACACACCGGCCGGGAAGACATTTCTTCGCGTCTCTTTTGAAGTCTTTCATAATGTGACCTAAACAGGCATGTATTATGGTGGTCAGCAATTCCATCTCCACGGCCTCTCCATCAACAATTCGCCAGTTTCTCCTGATGTACTGACGTAAAGTCTCACTGTTAAAAACCTGAATAGCTGATAAGAGAAACACCAACACCCTATCACTTGTAATCATGTAAGGCTGAACGACGTTCCGCCATCCATTGATCCTTCTTTCTGCATTCCGAATGTTCATTAACCAATACGTTATCTCATTTACCGTGTGAGATGATGAAAGCATGGAACTAATGAACATGGATGGAGATTTGCCATCTGGATGTTGCGTTGACATTTCATAATATAATATTTTCTTTTCCCCAGGAACAGCCATAGCGACGCTTCTAGTTGCGTCCCAAAATAGGACGTTTTTGCTCGCAAGATCGTGGAACAATCTGATGCTCGTCTCATTATAAAATACGAGTACAAGTGGATGGAGCATGTGAACGTGCAAGAAACCTTTTACAATCGTATCCTTGTTTTCATCCTCCCATTCTCTTCGTAGGAGTTCTAGACGGTTATGCACCTCGTTGTCTTTCCGCATCCCTGTTCTCGCCTCGCTCGAGAATTTTTGAAATACTTGAGGAGTTTTCCCAAGTCCGGTGACGTTTCTGTGCTTAAGCACTTTCAAAGGAATATTTAATTGCTTACTCTGATAGGCAGTAAGTGGTTTTAACCCGGATGCGAATTGCTCCCGGAGAGTTTTTCTTTTGCACATTCGAATTGGTCTGGATTTCTCTTCTGTTATGTCGTGGAACATGCAACCTCGAAAGGCAACGGTTACCTCCCTTGGTTTTGTCATTAAGAGACTTCCCTTGATCATGCAACCCGTGCAAATGCAACAGATCTCGCCTTTGAAGAGTGTCTTTTGTCCAAGCCAATGATTTTTGAAAGCTAAAGTACAATAAGGATTTAAATGAAAGTTTATTTTCTAAATGAATAGTTGCTGGTATGTACCCCTCTTGAATTTTCTCCGGCTTTCATTAATTTTTTTTTGCAAGTGCTCCCATTCGGTCGCATATAAAATGAATGTCCCATCACTGACCCTCTCACTAAGGACCCGACAGTCGCCCCTTCATTGTCTTTCGTTTCCGAAGACAGCGAGCAATGCTTCCCCGGGTGAAACGCTAGGAAAATTTCCTTTCGAGCTCACGATCTGTGCAACAGAGTCATCTCAATTCTCCTCCAGAATCATTTCCTATTCCACCCCAATTTTCTTTCCCCCTAATTTACATGTCGACAAATGTGTTCCAATGACCGTCATTTCGCCATCTATCGCTGGATTCACGGACACTTCCTCCACTTTCCAGGAAAGTCCTACGTCTGCGTCTCCTGTGAAATTTTCCCCTTCTGACCGAGCGCCGTCATTTCTCAAATTAGCTGCTTCCGCATCGCTTGGCTGAGAATATTCTATTTCTAGTGTCTCTGGTTCGGTAGTGACACCTCTCTCACATGCTTTGTACTCGCGGACCTCTCTCCGTAGAAGATTTGGTTTCAAGAATTCGGTCTGATTTATCCATTTTCCCTTTTCTTGAGTTTTAAATCGTCTTAATCCTTTGCTTTTGGCGCAACCACATTCAAAGACCATTTCATTCTCTTTACGTGAGGAGAAGGACTCCAAACCAATGCATTCAAAATGATATACCTTCCTGCAGTTAATACAGCTCAGCATTGGTTTGGATTCCTTCTTTTTTCTAGCCTGGCATACACAGGATTTGCTTGTTTTTTTTTTTTACCGGGACATCCCATGATGACTCATGAGTTTTCCGAACCCGCTTCAGAGGAGGACTTGCGTGCTCGTGGTCGGTGGGTGGATTGGTGTTGGATATTTCCTGAACGTTTGAACGTTTTCCTTTTTGCGACTTCTTTTGTCCTCCTTCCAACTCAATTCTCCTCCTTCGAACTGTCGTGTACAGGGCATGCCTTGCACCCTTGGTGTTTTCCCACTTCATTTCCACGAGAATATTTCCAAATATGGATTCTTTATGCCTCCATCCTTCTCCCCTCCTGTCCATCTTGGAATATTTGGTTATGAGATCTTCCATAAAGAGACCGGTTCTTCCCGACCTCTTACGTGGACCTCCTCCACTCAATGCCTAAAATTATCAAAAGTATATTCATTAGCTTCTACCATCCGCATGTGTGCTTCTTGTGCTTTCATCCGCCAGTAAATGAAATTGCTTAATTGAGAACCGGAGATGGGCAGATGACCTATTATCGCAATATTTAATTTACCATGAAATAAAATTTATGCTGATATCATATTTTTAATAAACATCTTGGGTACTGGAATTTTTCCTTTATAGCTAGATGGATATTAATTGCTTCACTGCCACAAAACAAGTTGTGCCTCAACCTGCGCATCATGGTTGCGTAAAAGAATGATCGGTTCATGTCTGGTGGGATTTTGAACGAGATTGGTAGGATTCCTAAAGGAGAGATATTGATTATTTCCAATCAAATATTATTTTCCTGATTTGTGTGAAATGAATATTTTTTCACTGCTACAAAAATATTTGTGCCCGCAACCAGCGCGTCATGGTTGCGTAAAAGAAGGATCGGTTCATGTCTGGTGGCATTTTCAACGAGATTGGTAGGGTTCTCGACCGAGAAACATTTATCATTTTCAAAAATATTTTATTTTCCCGATTTGCGTTAAATGAATGTTACCTTACCCTTTCAAACTTATTTGTGCCGCAATCGCAGTATAATGGTTGCATAATGGTTCCTAATGGAGAAATATTGATCTTTTTTCAATATATTATTTTCCCGATTTGCCTTAACTGAATATTATTTTACCCATCCAAAGCTCTTTGTGCCACAACTGCCGTATCATGGTTGCATAACAGATTGACCGGTTTATGTCTGTCGTTATTTTAAAGGCGATTGGTAGGGGTTTAATATTGGATTTTTTTTTCATTTTGCTGTTTTGTAGAACGCATGTACCACCAATTTTCTGTGTTTGCTATTACTTCTTTTGTCATGGAAAGAAACCCTGTAAGTTTTATCTTTCATGTTGATTTCTTCACTTGAAATCATTGAAAGCAAGATAACTTCAATGTAAGATAGCATTTGCAAGATAGCTTCAGCTCGGGGGGAATTGAGCATGTGTTTCTCTGTAAAGATAAGCAGTGCTGGGCGCGTTACTTGTGAAAAGTAACTAGTTACAATGACAAGTATTTCATCTAAAAAGTAATTAGTTACCAGTAGAATTACTTCTCACCAAAAGTAACTAGTTACAAGTAGAAGTTACTTTTTAAGATACTTTTCCCGGACAAAAATTCCGATCTTTCTACAGCTTCTCCACTTCTTCGACAGAAGCTGGATGCATGGACTGAAATCGCAATTTACCCCTGATTTCGCGAAAATTGAATTATGATCATCACTTAACTGGATAAATACTCATGCTCACTCTTTTCCCTGTGCCTCCTCCCTTTCTATGGGCTACTTAAAAGGAATTATACGCCGATGGACCGAATGCACCCTTTAGTTTTTAAAAATGTCAAATTTGCCATTGGCGATGGGAAGACCTACCCCAGCCTGCCTTTCCGTGAGTTCCAGACTGAAAAAACAGAACAAAACAAAATCACGTTCTCTTGCTTTCCCTTAGCCAGACATGGACTGCAGCTTATACAGTGACCGAAAAAAATAATTTTTACTAACTGTTTACAATGTAATGGTATTTTTATGGCGTAATGAAGGAGATGAGGGTGTTTCAATCATGAAATATGGGGAAACGGGTCTGAGGTGTTCGTGTTAAAGGCGGTAGGCATTCACTTGCAAATCAGTTTACTGGATCAGGCTCTCCACTTCGAAGTGCAAGTGCTAGGCCTGAGTATTAACGGAGTCTAACTGATGATGGATTGTTTGGAGAGTGCCAAAACGGGGCACTTGAAATATGGAGAGGCAGCTAGGGTATACCCGCCCGCCGAGCCTAAAAGGGGATCGGACAAAATTGAGGAGAGAGGTGTCAACGAGAAGCAAACGAAAGGTTTACGAGCAGATGCATTACAGAACCAAGGCAACTCCGATCGTTCAGATTTAACGTTAGACGGAAGGTTGTCTGTATGGAGTCGGGACACGATGGAACTCATTTAGACATGCTTTCTCGAGTTAGATGCTGAAGTTCGTGAGACGGAAAGTACCTTGGCCATCACAATAAAAATAGAGCACTTCCCACAAGTTTGCATCGATGCAGTGGCGCATTTTCACTGAAGGGTCGGGATGGGGGGGAAGGGGGGGGGCAGGGCAATAGAGTCAAACCCCACCCAAGAGATATCGGGAGAGTATTACCTCTGCGGTGGAGTTTGGCTCGCCCTTACGAAAATGTCCTATAGGAAACCTATAGTTATTTCTTATAGGAAACCTATAGACTTTCCTATAGGTTTTTGAAACACGAAAAACCTATAGGATCCTTTAGGATCCTATAGGATCCCAATAGGNTATAGGGAACTCTATAGGTTCTATAGGGAACTCTATAGGTCCCAAACTGAACTCTATGGGGCATATAGGATACTATAGGATTCCTATATATTTCTAATGGAATATATAGGAATCCTATACGACATTTTCGTAAGGGTCTGTCCCAGAGGCGCCTGGGGGCGGCTACCCCCCGTAAAATACGCCACTACTTCGATGGAACTCTCGAATTCGCTTCTGACCTGCACATCGAAATATTTTTGCAGGTACGGCCAAGAAACCTGCACTTGAATAGACCATGTTTTCTCAAAGCAATTTCACCTCCCCGTCTTTCCTCTCGATATTGCATTAATTAGGACGTTGGTTGTTTTGTTGGTTGTTTTCAGCAAATTTAGTAAATCATCAAGAAAAGGAACGCGCTACAGTAACGCTGCAAACTTTTCCCATGAAAAAGGAACTAGTTACCAGTTCCGTTACCCTCCCCTGAAAAGTAACTCGTTACCTTAAAAGTTACTGAAAATGTAATTAGTTACTGTAACGCGTTACTTTTACTTCGCTACCGCCCAACACTGAAGATAAGTCATGTGCCGAACTTCTTGAGAAAGATGGTGAAACATTTAAATGCTTAGGGTGTGAAGGACCTATGATAAGGATGACCTTCTTGAAACAAGATCCTTTTTTCTTTCTTTTCCTGTGAAGAATCTTATGAGAAATGTTCGGGAAGGGAATGCTAATCTACTTTTTTCACATACGTCACAAAGAGTCATGAAAGACATCATGGATGGGTTCTTGCACAAACATTCCCCACCAGATATCTTATTGACAATGAACTTTGATGGCGTTCCTGTTTTCAAATCCTCAACCCAATCCTTGTGGCCATTACAGGTAACAGTTAATGAGCGCCCCCTGTGATTAGAATAAAGAATATCATTATCTCTGCTTTGTGGATGGGTTCTAGGAAACCAGGAATGAAGGGCATGGTACATTTCTTTGCAAAAGTAATGACTGAACTTGCTCAATTGGGGATATCATGGAGAAGAGGTGTAGAGAACATACATACATTCTTAATAAATGTCATTTGTTATTGTGATTCAGTTGCACGTTGTGCTTTAATGGACATTAAATAGTTTATTGCAGACTATGGGTGTCCCTGGTGCTACACGAGAGGAAATCGTGTTCACAAGGGAAAAGGAAATGTGCATTCCAATTCAGAAGTTGGTTTTACTGTAAGGACAGACAGTGATGTTCGTACGTATGCAAGTATTGCATCTAACAAGGAGCCAATTTTGGGATTAAAGGTGCATCATCAATGTTTCTTGTCCCAATGTTTGATATGGAAGACAATTTTTTCGTTGATGCTCTTGATTGCCTTGATTTGGGTGTTGTTAGAAACCTTGTGACCCTCTGGTTAGATTCATCTTATGCAAGTATGCCTTGGTACATCCCTTCTAAGAAGCTAAAGATTGTAAATGACAGGTTAATGAGAGTCATGGTCCCCAGTTGCATATACAGACTGCCAAGAAGTCCAGATCTACGGACATTCTGGAAGGGAAATGAGTGGCGTGCATTTCTCTTTTTCTATGGACCAGTTACTTTGCAGTATATCCTCCCCAAGAAGTACTTCAACCAATTTCTGAAACTTTCCAGTGCAATCCATGTCCTGTATAAAGATGCAATTGATTATGCCAGCCTAAAACTGGCTGAATAGAAGCTAAAATATGTTGTGAAAGAATTCAGCCAGATATATGGTGCGCAATATTTCACTTTCAATGTGCATCAATTGTTGCGTATGTGTAAAAGTGTATATAGCTGGCGGCCTCTTTGGAGCCACTCAGCATTTGCATTTGAAAGTGCCAATGGTGTCTTTCTGACATTGTTTCAAGGCACGCAACATGTTCCCATGCAAATATCAAAGAAATAAATTATACTGCATGGACTTGTGTATTTGGCTGAAGATATTTTCAAAGCAAAAACTAAGTGAAGCATTTCATGTTGTGTCTACAATGCTGGGGGGGATGTGGAAGAATTAAGAGTGCCATTCCAGTCAAAGGTTTTAACATCTTGGGGAGAAGGTGGCATGTTATCCTGGGAGATGAAGAGAAGCCATATCTCTTGAATGTTGGGATCAGATGCGACTTAGTCTCACAAGCATTCCGCTTCAATAAACTCTTGTGTCATGCCACCATACATACAAGCAGAGATTACAGAAAGCAAATAAGGCAAAATTTCTATGCATTTTTAGACTCTGGGAAGCATGTTGAAATTGTATTCATTGGGAGCCTTATGGAAAAAGTGAGGGAGAAATGGCAATCTCACAGGAAAGCGAACAGAATGCAACTTAGGCCTAAGCGAAGAGGCCTGCGTCCTACGATTGCCAAATCAATGAGGCATTGCCATAATTGGGTGAGTGAACAGTCCACGACACAAACCAGGGTCGGTTCCTCTATATCTCCCTAACAAAGCAAAAAATTCCAGAAAAAAAACAAAGTAAATAGGAGTAGTTCGAATCGAACTTTTGTTTTGATAATTTTTCTCCCCTCCATTCTTCTCGTGATTAATTCTAGAGCGTAAATAAGCCCCCTAATCAGGGGGGTCTACTTTTAATTTCCGGCCAGAAAATGTAAACGTGCAAAAGTACTCCCACTCAACCCTATAAGTAGCACATCAATGAATTACGCTCTTAGAGCTCCTTCCAATGAGTCTGGTACCAAGTACACTTGGAAGTACTAGTCAGTACTTCATATCTGTATCTGAGAAACGGCAAAATCGATCTCAAAACCACTAGAGCATCACGAAGAGAATTTGAATATTAGTCAATACACGAAGTGGCCTGTCTTATATTGGGCGCGTTTTCATGCAAAATCGGGAAAAATGTAGTGCCATAGAGTCCATTATAACTGTGTAGTTAAATTCCCTAAAACCAGGTGGCGAACGTGTCCCAAGCATTGGAGTTTTCAGCATTGTAAATGAGGCCCGACCCCTTCTCATTCCCATTAGTCAGTCACGGAGGATGCCTTAGATCATGTTCCTCCCACCTCCCCCCTCACTTTTTTTTTATCCACGTCTCCCACTCGCCCACCCCTACCCCAGGATGCTTATGGCCTTAGGGCAGGCCTATGCATGTTATGTCCCTCCCACCCTCCCCGCACTTTTTTTTTATCCTCGTGTCGTTCACTCGCCTTGGTGCACCTCGAATGGTTGCGTCAAAAGGAAAATCGTGCTCCATCCCCAGAGTTCTTGCCTAATTTTCATAATGAAAAACATTCTACGCTAGTCGGCTCCAACTCTCATAGAATATGATTGGCGGGCTCTATTAGACGGTAAACAAACCTGCCACGGCCGCGTGATTCAACTCATGCGGCACTACATATCTCCGTTCCGCTTCACATTTCGTAATATTTGCTATATGGAATTCCTTGCGTTATACTAGAAAACGTACTTACATGGCACTTTCCCTGAACTGCCAAACTGCGACTGTCAGTGCCTGATGGGGAACTGTCCGTCCGATTTGGAGTGAGCCGAAGTCATGAGCAGAATGTCCTAATGACATTTCTCAATGCTCTCTGCGAGATCCTATATGTGGGAATGATGGATTGCATCCCCAGGGTGAAGAACAGGATTGGAATTCCCAATGCCTTCGCTAGTTTCTCTAAATGTCGAATAATAATCGAGTGTTCAGAGATTGAAATTGCTGTTCCTAGATTCGGCCTGGAAGCACAAGGAATTAATTACAGTAACTACAAGTTACGCAATACCTTTAAAGTTATTATTGGTGTTGCCCCTCACGGAACCATAACATTCATTCGCCTAAAAATGTTGAAGGATTCCGATCGGGAACGTATGAGATTTCTAGGTTTAAATATCTGTGAGGATTCCTTTATAATTTTTTTTTAATGGGGTACCGGTCCATAACTTGATATGCTTGAGCGCATAATTTTTTTTCACATACGCACACAGCACTGGCATGCTTGTCGCTCGTCCTTCTCTCAACGACATGAGGCTCGCGGGCAGCCTCGTAACGAAATTTCGCCCGTGCCATGTGGAACCCTCTCACTAGAGATATGGAACGTTGAGTCTTTCTCTTTCGGAGCTTGGACTAATATTTTCATTGGTGCCTTATCATCTCACGCATGATAAATGCGACATCTGCTGTGAATTCCATGCGTCTTTCGTTTAAATTTCCACGAGTGGAGGAACCTGGAAAGGTTGAGAGGTTCCTGGGTGAAGCGAATTAGTCGTAGTTAAGAGCTTCGCAGGCATGGCTATCTCTCCTTTAAAAAAGTCTACCTGTATCTACCTCGCTGAACGACCAGGTGGATAGGAGGTGGATTTGGAACTAGGTGGATGTCCTGCCAGGTAGAAATCCTCCTGGTCACGTGTCCCTCGAATCTGGCGGATTTTGCACCACCCCTATGGTTTCAGGCGCTACAGAAAGTCACAAAATATATTGCCCTGGAATCGCACCAGATTTTAAATCATGGGAGGAGATGGCCAGCGGTGAATCTTTTACGCATTGAGATTTAAACGTAACCATGAGGGTGACTCGGGTTAAACTTGGACTTTCCGGCGTCATGTGCATTTTCACCAGTTTGAGCAATTTACACCTTCAAAATCCACCCGAGGTGAAAAATCCACCTTGTTGGAGAAACACGTTTGCCAAAGACCAGAAGTATTATTTGGTGTGTGGGACATCCAATTGGTTCCAAATCCACCTCCTATCCAATTTATCGTCTCGCAGGTGGATGATTTGCAAAGGGAGGCGTATAATCATTTCATGATCGCGAATCCATGAGGCAGCTCCGCGAATCCATGAGTCGCGGTGGATGCAGTCGACGACAGATGTGTTCCATTTTCATTGGTTCTTGTTAGCGATTGCCAACGTGTGAGCTGTTACACTAAACGGGTGTTTCTAAGCGAGTACTCGCTAAGTATAACTAGGCCTTATCGGAGGATGGAGGGTCGCAGGGGAAACAACACTGATACGTACATGTGAAGATAAAGAACACTTCACACTCCTTGGAAGTCAAGCATCGCGGAGTAAAAATAATGAAGTAAGTGTCAAGTGGAGCATCCTGAGCATTGAGTCGCCTCCCGACGCCGCCGTTTGCAGAGATAAGGCTCTCAGTTATTTCCTTATTCGCTTTTGCACCTTAATCTGCGAGGTAATAGTTGGGGAATGAACGCGTCGTTTACGGCATTGCGGAAGATGAAGGACTCTTCCTCGACAGGATTTTTTATCTTGAACTCGAGGTGTAGTCGTTTCTCATCTCTTGCGTTAAAACTGAATCCATGGAAAGTTGCGGACAAGGTGCAAGGAATAACGAGTGGAAAATTATTAGACAGGTACTTGAGATAAATGATGCTCGTGTTAAAAAAAAAATATAGGGACCCTCACGAAAGAAAGGAAGAATGTATAGTAATCCTAAAGGAACATATAGGAATCCTATAGGACCTATATGGTTCCTATAGGAACTCTATGTATTCCTATATGGACTCCATGAGATTCCTATAGGAATCTTATAGGATGTTACTGGTGTAAAAGCCCGTGCACGCACGGGCTGAAATAAATCGAATCAATGCGTTTCGTGCATGCCTTTCTGCTCTCTCCTGGTCAATTTCTTTGTTTTTGGAAGCAGCAAGCGAAGCAGCATTTTATGCACACCGTTATGCTCTTTCATCCACTGACTGACTCAAGAATGCCTATCTTCCTCTTGTGTTCAGTAGTTCCAGCCGAAGAATAATTTAAGGCTTCTCCACCTTTTCCGTGGTATTTTGAGAGCAACACCAAATTTCAAATTAATAAAATGGAGCGCTGACTCAATGCTGCAGATTTACACGAAGCAGTGTCGTAAACCGGCGATGGGACTATGACATATGATCCTTGCCAACAGTTACCATAGCAACAATGGCCCGAAATTAGGCCCTATAACGTCAGAATTGTAGGACTTTTGGAAATGTTGACTCAATAAGTATCGCCTGTGGGTCATAAGCTTTTGATTGACAATTACAGTATTCAAATGAGACACACCGAATGAATTTCAGGAATCAGCAGGGGAAGGGGGAAATGGTTCCCGTCATCAAAGGCTCTCAAGTTCCCCTATGTAACAATAGCTAGTGAGTTCCGTCTCAGCATTCTAAAGAGAGACAACTCTCGAATTTCAGACAGACATGGTTTTAATTAATAATAGGAGATGCATTCTGTCATCAGGGAAACCCTAATCCCATGTACGCAAATTTTCAGTGACTTCCGCTCCGTAACCTTAAAGTCAGAGGGCATTTCCAGTTTGGAAGGCCCAGGTACAATACGGGAAGATGTTGAGTTCGGCCGAGATGCGGATTGACTCGATAGGACCGATCTGACCTATGCATCGGGCGTATAACGAGGTTGGCAATCGAGTTTCCTGTCGAGTGCGAGCCGTGATGTTGTGAGCACTTCTCCCGGGAAGGCGTTCAGGACAATGCTATTCTCATCGCCCGTAATTTGGCCTTATTACGTGAAAATGATAATCCTTCTTGGACTTTCGATCTATGAAGAATTGTTTCTACGTCACAAGCTTTCGATTGACATTTCACTCATGAAAATCTGTTCATCCCTCCAGGAGGAGTTTACCGGAATTACACCATGACATGGACAGATTATCCTATTATGTATATGTCAATGGATGAGAGATGGCCGGGCATCGATTCACAATCCATCCCTAAGAAATAGTTTTTTTTTCCAGCGTATTGGGAAGTTTTCATGAGTTTCAGATTTCCCAAAATATTTGTCTTGCACAGGTTCCCATGCCAAAAGATACGCTGTTTCGCCACCCTGTCTACTTGCACAGAATGCCCTTCATTCTGACCCATTACACGCGAAACTGCGTTTCTCCGCAGATCTGCGCGGGTCCCTTCGTCCCCCCCTCCTTACGGGGCAAATACGTCATCAGAGACCTGGAGTTCTCAAGCTTAGAGTCCTATGCGGGCCGCGGGCCGGCCATGTCAGCACAACACGATCCAAGGCTCGGAGCAGGAAAGCTCGGTCGACGATCGCATTCCGGGTCGGGTGCGGGCCACAATTAGAATCTGGCCGATCGAGTTTCAACTCGGAAAAGTCAACCCGTGCATGCCTCTGACGCGCAGAAATACAGGAGAACTTGTAGAAATGACGTTCGCAGCGTACTTTTTTTAATTTTGACCCAATAAGTATCGCCTCCAGGTCATGAGCTTTCGATTGACACCTCAATTATTAAAATCCGTTCATCCGTCTAGGAGGAGTTTCCCGGAATTATTAATACAAGCATGTTAGCCTCTTATGTATATGGAGGATGGATATGGATGGATAGGTTTCGCATAGAAGCTATAGGTTTCTCTTAGAACGTATAGGTTTCCCATAGGAATGTAACTAATAGCTTTCCTATAGAACCTGTGGGGAAGCTTGTATTCCCATAGGGAGTCCTTATGATTCTCGTAGGAATCGTATAGTATCCTAGAGGCTTCTCATACGACCTATAGGTTTTCTAAAGGAATGTATAGGCATACATAAGGCTTCCTATAGGATCTAGCCTTCGATAGCATCGATCGCCATCTCCTTCTCAAATTAACACGAGGATACCAGCTACTAGGCAATATTGTAAGACTCATTGCCACCATACTCAAGGAAAACCTGATCCAAGTGGACGATAACCTGAGAAGAACAATCCTCATTGTCCAAACAGGGGTGTTCTCTAGGGCGACTCCGTGAGTCCACTTTTATTCATTCTTTTCTCAGCAGATCTCCCAGAATTTATAAAGGAACGCTCCGCCAACATCGAGATAATTATGTATGCAGACGACATCGTTATCTACTCCTCTTCAAGAGACGCTCTTCAAACAGCCGTGAACGCATTGGAACTATGGACCAGAGAATTCTCTCTGGTCTATAGTTCCAATGCGTTGGACAGTGAACACAGACAAGACGAAACTAGTAAAATTCCAACTCGGTGGAAAACAGGCGAAACGAGATAAAATCAAGTTGGACACGAATCTGGAGTTCGTAAATGAATTTTCCTATCTTGGACTCATTCCAAGTCACTGCAACGTTTGCAAAACATGTAAAGTCGAAAGTCCGAAAATGCATAACACCGACTTATTGCATCAAGAACCTACAAAAGCTCTCCATAAATCTGGCAGCAATAAACATATCTTGACGAAATTTGAAACATCAATAAGTCATGTCAGAGCAATTCTTTCAATATATTTTGGTATTGTTTGAAGCATTTTTCTGGGACACACCTAACAGAGAAAATTGAATTTGTCCCACCTATAACGCGTCTTTGCCTTAGTGCACTCAGAACAGTCCCCTGTAAAACATATAATTGTTCTTTGATTTTTTTTCAAACAAATGACACAACATTCCAAAATTATTATTCATTTTCAGAATGCAATTCAACTGCTATTAGAGGCAGTGTCTATCTTTGCCAAGGATTATAGGTGTCCTCAGAATTGACACTATTTTCTGACCCACCTGTAACGGTAGTGTCATAAATAGGCGAATTGAAAATGGTGAGCTGTTATTTTTCACCTGAAGACGTCATCATATATACAGGAATTACACATAATTAGAATAATCATAGTCCTGAAATAATTTGGAAAATTAAATGTTTTTTTACTTTTACCCACAAATGTCAAGCATAATTGTCCTACCCCTAACACATGCCTTGAATGCTTACCCTATTAGGTACTGGACTACAACTGTCCATGCTGATGCGCATTGCTGCGCCATGATAGGAGACAGCGTGATGAATTTGTACATGGTCTTACATATGGGAGGCGACATTTCAAATGGAAATTGTCCAACCCGTAGCGCTTTTTTTATTAACTCTTTAAAAACAGAAATAAACAGTCATGAATATTATTTGAAAATGCATGTTTTTTTGGCATTATGGATGATATTAAAAATCTAAAATTGTTGCATCCTAAGAAAAACCGGTTCAGAGACATCATGAAACAATTTTTTTTGACAAAATGGCTAAAATTATGCATACTAAAAAATTTGCAACCCTTTTTCTAAGTATTATACAACATTCAGTAAGGGATCAAATGCAAGTTCTGAAAAAGAGCTTTCTATTGATATGCAACATGTATATGATGATGCAATATTTAAAATTAATCCAATTTTTGAACCTCTGCAATGTTTGTCCCACCCTTAACTTTCGTTACGGGTGGGATAAAAGTATCATGTCGATTCAGAATGTCTTGAAATCTTGCGTTTCATCCCTTGGGGTGGTTACTTGGGTACATACCAACCATATAACAAGAATCGAAACAATTTCGACCCACGGTGACCATTTCGACCCATTCTGACCTTCACTGAATCTCACCATTTAATTGAAGCCATGGTTGACCAATAGAGATTCAAGGTGACCCATGGTGACCCATGGCAATCAAAAGTGACCTAACTTGGTCACTCTTTTTAAGTTTTAGTAAACTTACATTGCCTTGGGAAAATGAGGCCCATGTTGGGTCGATTGGATTG
Source organism: Darwinula stevensoni (assembly GCA_905338385.1). Classification (NCBI taxonomy): domain Eukaryota; kingdom Metazoa; phylum Arthropoda; class Ostracoda; order Podocopida; family Darwinulidae; genus Darwinula; species Darwinula stevensoni. The sequence goes on from CAJPEV010001986.1 coordinate 17,152, forward strand.
GTAAATTTGGGTCACCTGCAGTCACCTGCAGTCACTCTGAATCAAATTTAATCACTCTATCTCAATTTTAGCATACTTCAGTCACCCTAGAATAATTAGGCCCAAGTTGGGTCGATCGAACAGTTTGGGTCGCTTTGGGTCACCATCTTGGCCACCAGATGGAAGTATGTCTCTCGCATTTTGCACGGTACACAAAAGTGCCCTTCCCTCTATCCATGAAATCATCACTGACAGGAATGTTTTGTACTTCCCATATGGCTCGCCCTGTCTCATTATTGCAAATAATAAACTTGGACACTTCCTTTTTTGTCTTCCACCATGTTCGGGGCAGAATCATCGAGCACAGGCCATAAAACAGCTGATATTCCCTATGAGAACCCCATGCGAGAGGAGGTTCAATACATATGAAAGATGATTCTGAAAATATATGGTGTACGCAAATTTTGTAAGAAATTTCCTCAGGTTCAAGGAGAATTATTATTCTTTCTCCACGGAAGCAACCGAGCTCGCGGATACGCCATCCTAGCCAGACAGAAGTGCCCATGGGCAGAGGGTTATGCTAGTACAGTCAGTACTACTACTGAAGATATGTTTCCTCACCAGGGGAAAATCTCTACTCAATAATGAATTTAGAGCATAAAGCAATGGCAATATGGACCTAGGTAGTCATTCCATTTAGTGGTAATTCTGGTTGTGATGCCAAGGTTTCGAAGCCTAAAAACCCCACCGATTCCTATTGGCCAAGAGTTCTATAGGATCCCAAGGGGATCCTATAGGTTTTTTGTGTTTCAAAAACCTATTGAAAAAGTCTATAGATTTCCATTGAGTTATATCTGTACTGGTAGATTTCCTGTAGGACTTTTTTCGTAAGGGGATTCACAGCAGAACACTTACACATTGCATCCAATGCGAGGAAGGACAGCCATGGTCTGCTAAAAGCACCGTGTGAACACCATTTTCCTTTCCCTTCCTCTTCCCAGATATCAGATTTAAAAGAAAGAAATGGTTTTGGTGAGTGATATGGTAGGGCATCCTGGAGTAGGCTCTCACCACCTTGTCATGGAACTAGATACATTTTAACGAATGTAGAACCTTCTCTAAAATGTATTTCATGATTTAAGGAAACGCCGCGCGCAGCATTGTGTCTGCGTAGTAAATTTGGTAATGAAATGTAATTAAATTTTAGAGCCATTCTTATTTTTAATATTTTTTCATTTACTTTCATTGTACTTTCATTTCAATAATGCCAATAACGTCACGGAAATAATTTCCCATTTGATATATTGGTTTCCGTTTCTCGGTTGCGTCCAATCACTCCCTCTTGTTTCTCACGAATTCGTTTTAGTTCTTTTCTATCCATGCCCATATTTACACATCAAGGAGAATGATGAAAATTAAAATGTCAAGCAATATGTACTAAATTGGTGCTTGTTGTGAAAATTACACCCCTTGACACACAATCGACAGAAAAAGCAAACCCAAGAGACGTGGTGAAACAGATATTGCATGCTACGTGTTTTGGGTGAATAACTTCAGATCTTCAATGTGGTTTGTGATATGTCGTGAAAGAATCTTGATTCAATATTTTTTTGCAAGAGCCTCCTTGCATTATAAAAATCCTGAACGATGCTGAGGACGTAAGGAAGCGAAAAATACCCGGTGGAGCAAAAAAAAACGCGTCGTGTTTGACGCCTAATAAAATCCATTGTGGATGATCTAGGTTCGTGATATTTTCATATGACGTTGCAGACACTGCGAAATTTGTTTTCTGAAAGTTTCATGTACCTAAGTTGTCAAAATTAATATCAACAGCCGCTCAAATTGGAGTCATAAAATGGACCTTTCCGCGCCCAAGGTGGATGGAGTTTCAGGACTGCTCGAATGATTTCTCTCCCTGGATGCTATGAATAGGGTAGAGGCACCAGTTTGTGGACGGGCGCCTATTTGTGGACAGTTTTGTGCTTCTTTGCCATTTCACAAAATTCACGACAAAAATGTATTTTCTCAAATGCTCCATATTTTCCACTTGCCTATCAGCCACCATATAAATTATGGATTCCCATCAACATGAGTGAACTTGGACTTTTTCGCACAGTTTTAGACCTAGCACCCCTGAATTTCTTAATTTTTCCAATTATATTTCTTAACAGGACATCATTGAAGATAAATATAATTGCTGTACATGTCTCATGCCCATATTTTTCTATTCGGCCTAAGCATGTTCATAATTGTTGACAAAAACTAGTGTCTGCAAACTATGTCCCTGGTTGTCCACAAACGGGATCTGGGCCGTCCACAAATATAAATCAATCAACACATTTCCATTTAAACAGCGATTTTTGAAAAAAATATGTTTTTAATATTTTACTTTAGGGTATGGGCAGAAAACTACAAGTGGCCTCACATTGGAACCAATCAAGCGGTTTCTCGGTTACCCCAACGACCGTAACGCAATTTTCAAGAGAAAAATTTTCTTAACCTGTTGAGGACTAGGTTTTTTGGCCATTGCAGTACCCCAGGGCCTGAGTTTTTATTATTATTATGCGAATCTGATGTAAGAGCAATATCAAGGAATATATGCAATAATAAATATCCATTTAACTTCCTTAAAGCCCCAGAATTGATCCTTTTAAAACTTAAAGACCTTATATGAGGCACGTCGCCCTCAACAGGTTAACCTGTTCACAAACTGGTGCCCTTACCCTACCGCTTTTTACGCCAGTCCTCATCGTAGTATTCTGCGTGGTATCGATTCTGATGCTATGATGTACGACAATAGCACTATTCTACGATATGATTGAATACTACGATGAGAACTGGCATAAATTGCGGTATTTATGACGTCAAGGTAGAGATATCATTCGAGCGGTCCTGAAACTCAATCCTCCTCGTGCGCGGAATGTTCAATTTTATTATTCCATTTTCAGCGACTGTCGAAATTTATTTAGAAAATGTAGGTACACCAAACTTTCAAAAAACAAATGTTGTGGTGTTTCAAAGGTAATATGAAAACATCACGAGCTTAGATCGTCCATAACGGATTTGGAAGGCCTCAAATACGACGCGTTTTTTTTTGCGCCACCCAGAATATCTTTCTTTGAGTCCTGTTTTGAGTCACGAAAGATTCGTGAAAAGTGACTTCCGGCTTAAGAAGAATCTTCAGGTTTTGGCCCAGCTCCCCCAGGCCTATCAATGAGTGAGATTAAATTTGGTGTCAGTGTTCCGTGTAACACGAACTCCACCCCTTAACACCAGATTTGAACTCGCCCTGCGGTGCTGGCGTAAAATCATGATTTCTCGGTGTTTCACGCCGGTGTACAACCAGGTTAAACACGAAATGCCATCTCAATCCCACTTCGGTGTTGGTTTGGAGGGGATTCCATATACTTCATTATGGGCTGTTACACTAATCCCTAAGGGGTTAATACCAGAGGGAGTTCAAAAGTGGTGTTATTAGCATAAGAGACTGGCAGTAAGTAGAGACAAGAATTGTGCGAAGTTTTTAGAGAGATAAAAGGAAATTGTGTCGAGACATCGTGAACACGCAAACGTTATGCGTGATGTTTTGCTTTTATCTGTTATGTTATACTTCATAACATGGTGCCTCAGCGGAAGTGCCGTCATAACTGAACTCTACTACCGTCACGCTCTCAGACGAAAATTCGGGTGTGTCTTTCGCTCCTGGAATCCCTGGTGAAGGAAAATAGGGAGTTTCTCCAATGTGGAAACGGGATTTCAGCCACTTCTTGTCCGAAGTCTCTGAACAATGATACAGGGAATGTAAATATCACTTCATTATATGAGAAGTTTCCAACTCCGTTAGCTTCTTCTTTCTTATGAGTATAGCGACTATTAGAAATTGATGTTAACCTTTGAAATCCAGTCAAGAATTTTTATTCAGGCTGTGTGTGTATCCTTGATGCTGAGTACAATGAGCATTCGTTGATGATGTGCTCCATTGTTTGGATTGGGGTGCCACATTCGCACGTTGGCGATTGCTTCATACGCCAATTGTGCATCAGGTGTCCGAATCGACCATGAAGAGTTCGGAAGCGATTTAAGGTCACCCATTCCTGGCGTGGGAGTGTGACACCTGGTACCTCAGCTGATGGATCGTCGATGAGGTTCTTATTTTTCACGTCCACGTCAGACCAGGCTTCTCGCCAGCTTGCTTACGCGCACGACCCCAGGTCGAGCAGGATTCTCGCGGCAGTCCAGAAAGTGCGCCTTGATTTAAGGCGGGACGGGATGACCTCATCGATGTCGCGTTGAATCGGGAGGGACGAGTTGGCAATAGTCTTGTTGTACTTGTACTCGCGCACAGTCGCCAAGTCTCGTCGGATTTCGGTAGGGGGATGTGCGCGAGCACTGGGAGCCATGGAGTGGAGTCGACTTGAGGAACCGGTTACCACTCGAAGAGCAGCGTTCAGCTGCAGGTCGATTTCGTCTGTGTGAGCACTGCGGGCCCACACGGGAGCGCAGTACTCTGCCTTCGAATAGACCAAAGCGAGTGCTGCGGTTCGGAGGGTACGTGCGTCAGATCCCCGTGTAGTGCTAGCGAGGGGCTGGATTAGGCTGACCCTCGAGGTTAGCTTATTTCTGAGTTTCTTCAGGTGTTGCTGAAACGTGAGGCTCCTATCCAGTGTTATTCCCAGATAGCGGGGGTTTGGATGATGCTAGACGCTTTGACCGCAGAACTGTGTCTTCGTTGTGTTGGCGGCGGAGTTTTGGAGGTGGAAAACTGTAACTACGGTCTTTTGCGGGTTGGGACAGAGACGCCATTGACGGAAGTAATATTCCATCTTCTTCAAGTCGTTATTTAGAGTGGCTTCCGTTTCCTCGAGTGTGCTACCTTGCGTCGCCAGTGCCAGGTCGTCGGCTTACGCAAATTTGCGGGACGTGGTCGCGGGCATGTCTCTGATGTAGAGGTTGAACAGGGCTGCTAGTACGGAGCCCTGAGGGAGACCATTTTGTAGCATGCGTTGGCGGCTGGTTTTATTGCCAAGGTGCACGCGGAACTTTCGGTCGGTGAGCATCGCTTTAATGAGGCGCACCGTTGGGGGACATCTAACAAGGTTGCTCAATTTCAAGGGGAGGCTATCCTTCCAGACAGTATCGTAGGCCGCTGTGAGGTCTATAAATGCAGCGGCGGTCTTTTTTCTCGTGTTGGTACCCGGCCTCGATGTGTGACGTAAGTGCTAACACTTGATCAAAACAACTGCGACCGGGCCTGAAACCAGCCTGCTCCGGAGGGATTGCGCTCTCCAGAATGGGGGCCAGCCGGGTTAGCACCGCCCGCTCAAGCAACTTGTAGGTTGTTGAGAGGAGTGATATTGGCCGGTAGCTCTTTGGGTCGTATGCTGGTTTGCCTGGTTTAAGAAGGGCGATGACCTTTGCCCTTCGCCATATTTTCGGTAGTTTTCCTGTGTTAAGGATGTTGTTGAATAGTTTCGCAAGCCAGGTGCGTGCTCTTTCTTGCAGATTTTTCAAAATTTCTGGAAGAATTCCGTCTTGACCTGTCGCCTTATGAGTTTTGGTGGTGGACCGAGTAGCGTCAATTTCGGCCTTCTTGAAAGGCTCTGAGAGTGTTGGCGTCGAGACGCAAGCAGCAAGGGATGCCTTCCGGGCATTTTTCACCTCCCTTTTGGTAGCCCGGCTCGCGGTTGTTTTTGAGTTGGTTAACAGTTGGGCAGCGATGTTGTCCGCGCTAACCTTCAGGATCGTTTTTGTTGTGGGAGCTGCCCCACCAAGGCGTCGCAGCACATTTCAAGCTCGGCGGCTGGAATGGGTGAAGTCAAGGCCCTCCATGGCCTCTATCCATCTCTGTCGCCTTCGCGCGTCCAGCGATCTGAGGAGGTTCCCAGCTGCTTTTCTACATACCCCCTTACAGATAAAATCAGCTGGCGCCCGGCAGTCAATGACAGCTCGGGAGTAATGCACGTCACCCACAAGCAGCATGACGCTATGCACAAGCGAAAACTCTACTCTCTCCATTCGTATGACCTCCCACATATCGTCAGCTCGATTCATTTTTTACGTTCCTTCATTTCTTGAGTTTGGCATCGTGTGTCAATGTATACCGCAACAAAAAAATTATATATTTGCAGTTGAACTCTCTGGAAAAGTACGATTATGCCTGCGATTGACCTAACGTTGCACGTCCTCGACGAGACGTCTCGAGGACCAAGGATTCACACTTGTATGAATAATTCTGTGGTCGCATGACAGAAGGAGCTAATTCCACTTTTGGCGTAATTGAACTAAAATCATCACCATATAGAGATAGTCGTGAACCATATTTTGGTCAAACGGGATAACTCCAACTCCTGTTCCTACAGGAGAAAAATGGATGGGTGGGTTCCAAAGAAGTCAATGAGTCAGGAAGGTGGAGAGGAATTTTTAAATGTTCCCGAGAAATCGTGAAAATGGACTTATCGCCTTCTGTAAAACCACTACAGAATTGTAAATCGAAAATTGAGTTTCTTTAGAAAGAAAAAACGTAGGCCTCGGCGTGACCTGAAGGCAATTATTTGGTTAGGCCTAAGCCTAACGTTAGTGAGTTACGTAGAGAAGCGGGAGAGGGGGGGTTTACGAAAGGGAAAGGCATTGAACATTGTTTTTCACATTACGATATTAAGATAGACCGATTGGGACATACACTGACGCACGGAGCGAGTGCAAAAAGGGACATGGCTCTGGAAATAATGGCGTTAGAGCTCTGATGGCTTCGACGGCAGGGCAGACCCTCGCTTGGCTGCAGTGCGCTTTACTGCTCAAGATCACGTGATCGTGATCCAGCCTATGATTGGCTGAACGATTCCGATGGTTTCATCTGTAAGGGAGTATGTAGAAAAGCTTCCCATCTACCTCCGGGTCGTCGGACTCTTCGTACTCCCTGAGGAGTACTTCGCTTTCTGTGCTCCAGCCCGGTGTATTCGTGCTCCTATGGCCGCGGGGGATGTTCTTATTCGCAGCCGTTTTGAAGAGCTTCGTGAAACGGTCTAAATTTTCAGGGGTTGGTGGGATGCGACCCACGGTTTTCGACTGCTTCCGCGAACCCCGGCCAATCTGCCCGTCGCAGGTTCCACCTCGGTGTGGGTGCACTTAAAATGCACGGGATTTCAAGGCCGACATGGATGCCGATCGGCCTATGTAGGCTCCTTGGAAAGGGGTCGAGTACTGTCCGTGAGGCCGGTAGTGGGGTCCCATGATGGTCCGTAGACGTAAAGCACAAGTCCGGCGTATATTCTTTCTTCCAACGGGCGGACCGGAAACTTTGTTTTTGCTTGGTGTCAAACAGTAATTGTTGGTTATTTGCAGATGCCCAGTCAACAAGCTGTTCTCCTGCGTTGTCTTTGGTCGGGTAGCACCACTAGCTGTGGTGGCTGTTAATATCTCCCGCGAAGACTGTTGGATGGACGGGTGTCGGAAGCGGTGGTGAAGACCACTGGGTGTTGGGTGTACACATTATAAATCACCAGTTTTCCGATGCGCACAGCGATGGCGTAACCGTATTCGGGTGTAGGAATATCTTGGACGATGTCCCGCATGGTTGGCCTGGTGGAAGTGGCCAGTCCATGTTTCAGCTGGCATCGGCTGGAGCCGCTGCACCTGTTCTTGTGCCACGTGCGTCTCTTGGAGGAGTAGGACATCGATGTTGTTTTCCTGCATGAGTCTCACAATGATTTCTCCTTTGGAGCGAGATAGGCCCTCCACATTTAGTTGGCACAGCCGAATTGCTAGGCCCACTAGGCGATTCAGCTGGCCCTGATGAGGACCTTTTGGCCAACGTTTTGCGCTGTCGTTATTGTGACTGAGAGGCCGGGAAAAGGCGTTCAGTCTCCGACGTAGTGGCATTACACTCTTAGAAAAAGGGGAGCGATTTTTCTCAAAAAAGAGAGTAAAATAGCTAACTCCAGTTTCACCCCCTTTTCACTTTGGGAAAGGAGCGAATTTACTCCATTACCAATGAGTAAAATTGCTCTCTTCCTCCGTGAGTAAAACGCTTCCATCAGAAAGTGATAGGGATGTCATGCAAATATGAAAGAAAGTTCTCGTATACCGTGTACCGTTTCTTTCTCGTACAGGCGTTGACCTACCTCTGCCTGTACTAAATACAACACAGGTCAGAGGGTGGACCACCTCTTATCGGTTCCGTAGAGTGTCCGCGATATCAGATATCATTTAATTGAGGTGTAATTGAACGAAGTTCACGGATGCTCTGTATATTCTAGATCTTCTATGTGTTCCAAAAGGGTTCTCAATAGGAATATGAGCTGTTTATGGCCTGGACTCCATGAATATTTCTTGAATATGTGAACAACAAATGATGAAGTGTCCGTGTTTATTTATTCCTATAATGAGACTAGGAGAGACATACGTGCGAGGTACTAAACAATCCGGCGAGTGACGATTCCAGGGAAAGAGGGAAGGGAACTTATGTGTACTGTGCGAAAAGCGAGATCCTTACCTCCATCTAGTGGCCTGGAGAAGAACTTGAAGGTGTTCACTTCGATACGAGCGATGATGGAGCATTTGGTGAGTAATAAGAGAGTAAATTCGAAAAGCTCACGGTGTGCCCACTTTTTACTCCCCAAACGCTCGGAAATTTCTAAGAGTGTAGTTCGCGTCTCATTTCGCGTTCGAATCGTCAGGTTCGCTTAACGGGGCGGGCCACGAGAAGGCTGCCACTATCCCCCCCACTCCGATAGCGAATGCTTTCTTCTCATGAATTTGTCCATCACAAGATCCAATCATTACTGCGAAACAGGCACGAAGGTATGGGAGACAGTATTCGCCGTATCAACATATACCTAACGTGATGACGTAGGCGTAGCAAAATTCTCGTAATTCATTCGCAATCGCATTTCATGAGTCTGCCGCTGATTGTTAGCTGCGTTATGCCTAACCCTTAAATCTTATAAGCCTTGAACCTGAGAGAAAAATGAAAGCAGCCAAAGATGACGCCGTTTTTCTGGGTTCCATGTCAGTGGTAGCGTTGGTGTTAACGTTCGTGTCTCATTGTCGGTGTTGGTGTTGGCACCGAAGTTGGTGCTAGGAGAAGCCTCTCGACCCAACACCGGAAGATAACACCAACAACGAACACCGACACCCAACACCAACACCCAATTTGAACTTACCAAATGGTCCACCGTCACTAACACCGCTCTTCTTTGCATTTTCGGAGCAGGTTGCTTCCAGGGACAAGCGCCCTAGTAGCATAAAGATTGAATCAACATTAGTTCAACGTTGGTTCAACGTTCGGATGTTGAATCAGCATTGAATCAATGTTGTTTCCATGTTATATGCTGCTAGGGCACTGTGGAAGCCCATTCATGGCAATGGGACGACATTATCTCGTCGGATTATCGGTGCCACTCCAAGTCAGAGGCCATCGATTGTACATAAGACGTAGCTCCTGGGTCTTCACTAACAGGCTATCTCTGCTTTCCTCCGAATCCTCTCGTCTTCGTACTTCCAACAGGCACGATGCGAGTCGCCTTCTTCCTCGTCCTCGGCGCGTCATATTATGTTTCTTTCTCCCTCGGTAAGCACGACCCAAGAGTGACGCCGAGCATGAAGATTCGTTATCAACAATGCCTTGATCGGTTTCTTGCAGATCTGGATTTGGGAGACAACTGCGACCAGGAGGAGCAACCATGCACGTTAAACAACTCTGAGTGTTCCCCCTCCGACTTCGAAATAGGTGTTAACTTGTGTCAGTGCAGGGAGGGATTCGTGCCAGAGAATGGCGAATGTAGTGAGTCCTACATATTCCCATGCCAGTCCACCTCTTTAATATTTAGTGAAAATGCAATACCAAGAAGGAGTTGCGCGATCTTAATTCAATTTGGTTTATAGGTTCTGTCCACTATCCCATGAAATTGATTCAGGGAATAGATGTACGAAATCGATTCAATCGATTTCAAGGGTGAGGAATGATTACGGACGAAAACGAAAGATTCTGATTCCATTTGCGGCTATGGAGTGAAACTAATGGCTTGAAACGGTCAGTTCGAAGGCTTTCATTAATGGAAGGTATTAGAAAGCTCCTGAGGATGTGCAAAATTGTCAAAGTATTTAGGTCATGGGAAGGGGCAATGAAATGAAAGCTTGTCGTATTCCTGAGAAATGAGAAAACAGTAGGGCGACATTACAGACCACTTCTCTATCATTCCGTTCTATCTATCATTCCATCAGCACGGACTATGAGGAATATAGGAGGATCCCACGGACGTTGAAGCAGGAAATTAGGTCTACGAGACGGGAGGTCGAGGAACGGAATGCTGGCGATGCCAAGAAGAACCCTAAAGCTTTTTATCGGTATTCTAGTGGTAAGTGTCAACAGTCGATCGGGCGGCTAATGAAAGAAAAGAGGGAGTCGATTGCAAGTGATAAGGATATGACTAGTATACTTAACGAGTTCTTCGCTTCCGTTTTCACTGTGGAATCCGACTCCGCACAGACTTTAGAGGAGACCTTGGCGCGCATCAAGGATATTTCCATCACCGAGGAGAAGATCGTGAGTTTGATAGGGAAATTGGTTTAGGGCAAGGCGACCGGCCCCGATGGAGACTGGGCGACGGAAGAGAGGGATATTTATATGATTCATAGAAATACAGGAAAAGGTTTGCCATGTTCGTGGAATAGGTACTGCCCATTGGGATTCCGACTACTTGTTGAAAAAGTCGATTCCCAACTTGGATGTACAGTAATTACATTCTAGTCTTGTTTTGAGCAGTTGAGAAAACCTTCCTTTATCTATTTCACCTTTCTTGCGAAACTTGCATCCAACAGGCAGAAACCTCTGGAAGAGAGCAATGATGCAATTATGGAGTAGGTCTAGGGAATTTTTGTATATAGAGTTGTAAAATCCCATGATCTGACGGATTTGGCTGTTTTAATAATATTGATGTTTTTTACAGCTTTCAATACTCCTTTATTACTTCTTATGATCCAATTTTCATGGACATTTTGAGAGGTGGGAAAATATGCTGAACCATGAGGGATCCCTCGGTATGCACATGCCGTTTCATCGCTAAAGTTTATTTGTCGGAACACCAGTTAAAATTAGACAAATGTTCGTGAACACTTTCTGGAATTTAAATGAGCCTCTTTATATGAGGTCTTAATTTCTCAGTCAAGCTCTGTATAGTGAACCATAAATTATTCATATCTGGCTCCTTCAAGACTGGATGATGGCATCACTAAAATGAAAAATCTCCCCCACTTAAGGGGGAGAAATTTACTTCAAAAATTAATTTTTTTTACCAAATTTTGAATTTTACTTTAAGACACTCTTGATGTATTCCCTAATAATAATCAAGACCCTCCGGTTCAGAAAAGTATTCAATAAGTCTATAATTTCAATCTAATTTGGACCTCTCCAATCTCGGATCAAGACTCTTAATTTTATTACATATTCAACTCTGCATAACTCTACTCAATTTTTTCTGAGAACCATAATTTCCTAATTTCCTGCTTGCTTGTGATGAAGTTCGGCGTCTAGCTTCGTGATACGGTACTAAATGCACTGTCGTAGTATTTTTTTCCAAATTCAAGATGCAGTCCGATTTCTCGAGTTATTTATCACAATTTGAATATCGAAATGATCGAACATATATCACAAGTACACTTGGAATCAGAACTGTCGTAAATAAGAACAAACTCCCACGAGGTTGCAGAGAAGTAATTTTCACCTAACGTACGGTGCAAAAAATTCCAAATTCTATCTTGGAGTTTTTCCGAAATGCACCTCACAAATTCCATAATTTTTTTTTTTAGCCAATTCGTTTACCGCGGAAGCGAGATTTACATAAGTCAGTGATTGCATATTTTCGAGTATTGGTTCTCTATTTATGTAAATAGAATCACTAATAATGAATTATAGCACTGCATTTAATGATTGATAGGGATGCCTTGTTTAAATGGGTCAAAAGCGTACACATTTCGGAACCATTCAATGTCCCGTTTGGCTTATAAGCAGGATAGAAAGGACATCCTAGAAGGAACATTTCTTTGTGCGAATTCAGCGTCTTCCACAAGTACTTCACAGTTTTTGCTTAGGGTGATAGGTTGTTGGTTCGATTTACGTATCCAATTACAATTAATCCTGGACTGGAATCCTGAAGGAGTATCAAACAGGGGATCATTGTCATACCTCGATTTCCAGAAATACTTAGACCATAGATATATCTAATCCAATAAATATGGCGTCTTCTCTCTCTTGGCCTGATTCACCTCGATTATCTTTGAAAGGAATGGCATACGGCCACTCGATTTAGGAATTGCGCAGCATTGCAAAATGCAATTCGTATGTTTTGGTGGGCTTGCAGAGTCGCCCCATTTCTGCACTGATAACTGATTTTTCTTTCCCCTGTAGAGACGAGAGTAGGAGGACCGTGTTCCGACAACTCTGATTGCGTGGTCCATGCCCTATGCAAAGATGAGCTAGGAGGTGCCGCTTGCAGATGCGAAACAGAGTTTTTGAAGGAGGAAGACGGATACTGCAGTGAGTAACAGGTCCGCATTCGCTTTGACATTGACGAGGAAAAGATTTACGACTTCGGAAGAAGGAATCTCTACAACTGGGAGAGTTTTATAGCATCCTCTCACCCGCTCCCATGAAACAATTTCTTAGCTGAAAGATGTAAATTTATTAGCTACCCTAATAAAATGCGTATTTCGCGATTTGAACCCTAGTTCTATCAATGAGGCTGTAACTTGGTAGCACAGGGTGGTTTTTATTGGGTTGGAAAGAAAGTCTTGCAACACTCTGCACAAATTTTTCAAAATTTTATCACTTAATTGAAATGCAATTTCAGTCTAAAATGTAATGACCATTGTTGTCTATGACATGTTCCCAACCCACGCAACGCTCGATGCCATTTGCCCAGAACTCTGGCGAACTCCGGCGAACGGCCGACATCATTTTCGAGCTGCGCTCGTTCGTCGAAGGCCTGGTCCCACAGGTGATTCTTGAGGTCCGGGAACAAGTGATAGCCGGAAGGGGCCAAGTCCGGAGAATACGCTGGAAGGGGTAAAACTTCCCATCCCAGTTCCGAAATTGTTTTTGGCGTGTCATCTTCGCAAAATGTGGACGCGCGTTGTCATGCAGAAGGAGAACTTTGTCGCGTTTGGGACGCTCTATTTAAAGGACGCCAGCCAACTTCTGAAGTTGAGCAGCGTAGACGACTGCAGTCACGGTGGTACCGGTTTGCAGTAGCTCATAATAAAACATTCCTTCTGAATCCCACCAACAGCAGAGAGGAATCTTCTCGTGGAACCCTGGTTTCGGTTCATGTGGCGGCAATTCTCCTCGTGGAAGCCACTGACTCTTGCTAGTATGGTTGACGTAGAGGACCCAGCTCTCATCTCCAACGAGTTCCTTCAAATCGGGTAAGTTAGTATCTCTCGTTTTCCATCAGGCAACGAATAAACTGTTTACTGATTTATTTCCTTGTCTACAGACGCTTCTCCAAAGCTGATCATTGACGAAGACGAGGANAGTTGTTGGAGCAATTGACGGTGACAAATACGTCAACGGGTCCTGTCGAGAACATTCCAGCATATACAAATGCAAAGCCCCGCCCATTATTCCTTTGAAAATTTTTAGAAATAGTTTTGGAAAGTGTTGCAAGACTTTCTTTCCAACCCAATAGTTATCCTCTAAGTCATTTTCGTAAGGGAATATCCAGCTCGGTTCTGAAATATCAGGAAAATATAGAAATAATTGTGTTTCTCTTCTCTTTCTCTGTAATGCGAGACAAAGCGTCTTACCGTTTCATCAAGAGGATTTTCGTCTCGATAAACTTTTTGTTGCGTATTTGCTCTGCAAAACTCGTGGAAGGTTTAGGAGAGGTGAGTTGTCTTTTGGCAGGTGGCTATTCATCGTTGCTCTGCATTCCTTTATTTTGTCCATGGCATTCACTATTCTCGACAGGACCCGTTGACGTATTTGTCACCGTCAATTGCTCCAACAACTGTAGGGATTGGTTGTTTTCATAGACAATGGAAAATAAATACATACGATAGCAGCAGCGTTGCGTACCTGGGCGTTCTCGCATCGTCTATCTTCCATTGAATTAACAGGTTGAGTTTTCGGAGTCCCAGTGTGGTGGATACCATGCAGGGCTACCTCGAGAGGAAATCCTTGATTGTGTGGCGTCACATATAACAGAGCTGGTGCGCGAAGAAGACATAGACGAGAGTGCTTTAGTTGGCTGTCCTTCATCAAGAAACATTTCTCGCATTATGGAAATGAATAGACAATACGCTTTTCCTTCAAAACGATTATCCTCATCATGATCATTAACGTATTCATATCCATTGTAGATTATTACATAGGTTGAGATCCCTTACCAAAATGCCTTATAGGATTCCTATAGGAACATATCGAAATCATATAGGTACCTATAGGTATAGGTACCTATAGGTACACTTTTGGAACCTGTATGGTTCCCTACAGAACCTATAGCGTTCCCTATAGAACCTATAGAGTTCCTTATAGGACCCAAAAGGTTCCGTATAGGGTTCCTTATATGACCTGTAGGGTTCGGAATAGGACTTGTAGGGTTCCCTATAGGATCTATAGGTCTCCCTTTAGAACCTACAGGACCTATAGGATTCCGCTTGAATTTCTTCTCTAGGCCACTATATGGAGGAATGGGGTTTCTCGCATTTCTCAAAGGACAAAATGTGCCCTCCCCTCACCCATGGAATCATTATCTCACAAGAGAGTTTTGTACATCCCCAAATGCCTCGCCTTGCCTCATTGTAGCAATCGATAAACTTCGACACTTCCTTATTTACCATCCCCATCTTCTAGATAGAATCATGGAGTCCAGGCCAGAAATATGTCCATATTTCCTTTGAAAACAACATACGAGAAGTTGTAGGTTTCATCCGAAAGGAGTTTCAGTAAAGGTACGTGCTCGCAAGTTCTGTCTTCTGTTTCCTTAGGTCAAGAGAAGAATGATATTTCTCTCTACCGAAGGAAGTGCATGTGTATTCAAGGGACATATGTGGGCCTGGGTGATAAATTATGTAGACCTGGGCAGAACTGGTATTAATTATGCAAGTGCTCCTACCATGGGAAAACCCCTCATCGGTAATTGATTTACAACAAAATTCTGCGCCAATATTGATCCCGGATGCTTTTTCGGTCGTAATGCCAGGGTTTCCAAACCGAAAAAATCCTTCCCGAATCTTATAGGTCAGGAGTCTTATAAGACCCCATAGGGATCGTATATGATCCTATAGGCTTTTCGTGTTTTAAAAACCTATAGGAAAATCTACATGTTTCCAATGAAAAATAACTATAGGTTTCCTATAGGACATTTCTGTCAGGGATGTTAAACTATGTCGTACCCGGTTGAGGTGTGTGTGTCCATGACGGTCTCGATCTCTTTTCTTGCTAAATTGCCGCCCGCACTCAACACATGGCCACTGCTTGCGATCCATTATTTCCCTGCGCACTCAGGCGAACGGAAGAGAGGGAGTGAGAGAGGGAAAAACAAGAGAGATGAGGGTGTATGTTCTCCCTTCTTTTCTCATGCCATCAGCTGTTATTGACTTTCCCCTCTCGCGCGCACACGTTAACTAACTTTTACAAGGGGATTCTCTCAGCTCGAGCTCAATGCCTCTATGCTCTGAGTCAGAGTTGTCTGGTATTCAGCAATCCGTCAGACAGACACATTCAAGCCAGAAATGTGATGAACACTCGATACCAAATATTTCAGTGATTCATTTCCTTCCTTTCTTTTTCAATGAAACGAACTAGATTCGCAAGAGAGATGCTTTATTAACAAGATTAAACATGAATCAAAGTGTGTCGTAAATACAGGCTAACATTAATTTCAAATCATCCGAGTTGGAATATGTTTGCAGCAGTCAGGGCGATCAAAGACACTACTTTCATGTCTCCCCTCCTTGCTCGACTGCTCCTGACGAATGGTGAGAATCCTCGTCTTCGTCAATGATCAGCTTTGGAGAAGCGTCTGTAGACAAGGAAATAAATCAGTAAACAGTTTATTCGTTGCCTGATGGAAAACGAGAGATACTAACTTACCCGATTTGAAGGAACTCGTTGGAGATCGTCTGCTTAGAGCAGACGATCATCGTCGATCATCTCCTTAGAGATGCGTTAGAGCGTCGATCATCTCCTTTCTTTCCTTTTCCGTGTTAACTTCGTCGGGATTGATTGAAATCTCGTATGGGATATCCATGATGTTGCGTCCTCTAATCAATGGGCAGTTAGGGGGAAATCTACGGTGTACCTCATAGGGATTGTCTCCGTATTCCGGAGTATCAGTTTAAGCCTACGCAAAAACTGTCACAATTCATCGTTGCCTCAAAGCGATTTCATAGTTTAAAAAAAAAAATACTTCTCGTGTTCAGGGATTCTTTGAATTCAATATGAAAATTTCCAGCGAAAGTTTCCAAGCGATGGTTTTCTGTTACTTCAAAATTGGACTCCCCCCAAAAGGAGAGTCTTGAACGCCTGTTACTGGCCTTTGGAAAGAAAGCACCATCTCGCAGTACAATCCTTGAGTGGTTCGCAGAATTTCGGAGGGGAAGGGTGTCCTTGAAGGATGAGCCTCCCTGTGACCGGCCATCAACTGCAGTGACAGATGGAAATGCAGCTATTGCACGAAAAATGGTTAAGAGGACAATCGAGTTATATCTGAGGACATTCGGGCAATACTTGGGATTGAGTCGGCAGCAGTGAGTGACATCCTGCACAGATAGCGTCTGAGGAGGGTCATAAGCCGATGGGTCCCTCATGAACTCACCTCCAGTAAGAAGGAAGCAAGTGTGGAAAGGTGTGAATTCATGCTCCGGAAGTTCCACCTTACCTCTTCAGGGTCAAAATATTGTGATCTCGAAGTTTTACATAGAATCCTGCCTCCCAAAGGTTTTCGAATCTTTGAAGAATCATTTGCCCAAACCACCCTTGGAAGCATGGATGCTCCATCACAACGCGTCTAGTCACACAGCCGCCCTCAAATGGAATTTCCAGCATGAGTCTGGCATCAAGGTACTCCCATATCCACCCAATAGTCCATACTTGGCCCCGTGTGACTCCTCTCTCATCCCAAGTGTTCAAGAATCTCTTCGTGGACAACGTTTTCATTCGCCAGAAGAAATAGGTGATGATTTTATTTCAATTGCCTCGGGTATCGCAACATCTGAGTGGAAAAAATACTTTGAAAAATGGTTTGCAAGGATGAGAAAGTGAATTGATGTTAAAAAAGAATACTTTGAAAAGGTGTAATGATTGAGTAACATCCAGCAGTTTTCAGGAGGGGCCAGTCCCCCATTAGCTCCTATTCTTTATTTAAAAAAAGAAGAAAATATTGCCTCAAACTTCCTTTCGCGCACCTCCACTAATTCTTAGCTCTCAGCTCTTACCTTCGCAGGTACGCGGACACCTGATAAGACAATTCTGGCCAGCTGGATCCGCAAACGCCTTTTGATCTTCGGGGCATCTGTCCTTAACCCTTCCAATATGGTATAAATTTAATATCGACTTAAATAAAATCACACCTCACTGACTGATGAAGTAAAATGGGTTATATAGATATGGATAGATCTGGCTAGATGGATGGATGGATCCCTATAGATCTGACTACTCTTCGGCTCAGGTGGACCTAAACACTAAGCGCTCCAAAACAAATACTAACCTAAATATTGATAAATCCAGGTTGCTTTCTCAATAAGGCATAGTTCTTTACTCCTTAATTAAATTCCTAAAGATAAGAAACCTCAAGGGAGATATCTTGGGGGGGGGGGGGAATTAGCTCTCTCTCGGGCTGACTTTTCCCACATAGCCATGAGTCACCTTATTAGGGCTAAGTCATTAGCTCCATGTGGGTCTTGCTCTCTGGCAGTCCTCATGCTGGGAGGATCTCACCACGGTGGGCGAGAGTCATGTGTCGGTCCATCACATGACACCGGGGCCCACTATGCCTTTAGCTCCTAACTTTATAATAATAATAATAATAAATTGCATTAATCCGAAAAGAGGATTCAGGGTTCTGTCTACCATTTGGTCAGGCTGAGTGAAGAATGAATATTCTCTCTCCTTGAAAGAAAGTGATCTCGGCTGTCTTGTCCTTCCATGAGACAGATGTGCGCAAAGGCAGAGGATTATATTAGGGCAGGTAGTACTAGTACTGACGATACAGATGCCCCTAGCATGGGAAAACCCTACTACGTAATGAATTTACAGCAAGAAGCACCGGCAATATCGACCCAAGTGGTCGTCCCGTGTAGTAGTAATCCCGGTTGTAATGCCAGGGTTTGGAAACCCAAAAAACTCACCGAATTCTATAGGTAGGGAGTTCTATCGGACCCTATGGGGATCCTATAGGTTTCTCGTTTTTCAAAAACCTATTGGAAAAGTCAATAGGTTTCTCATAAGAAATTGTATATACAGGTTTCCTGTAGGACTTTTTCGTAAGGGGTGTGGTGGAGACAGCCTGATATTTTGGGGTACATGACGGCCAATGGAGTAGGATATGGCTGTCATATAGAAAGAATAATGGATGCCAAGCTGTATACAGGCATCCTCGAGGACGTATTGCTCCCGACAACCGGCTGGAAGTGGGAGAGGTGGTGCTTCAGCAGGACAATGATATTAAACATTCCTCGCGTCTTGCCCAACAATGAATCCAGGACCATGGTTTCGAGGTCGTATAATGGTCAGCACAGTCGCCGGAACTTTAACCAATAGAACACTGTTGGCAACAGTTGAAGCGGAGGCTGGCGGGGTAGGAGAATGAGGCAGCCAGCATTAAGAAGTTGTGACAGCCGGTCGACACCGAGTGGGGCCCCATTCCAGTTCAAACATGTTTTGAATTGATCGAGAGCATGCCGAGAAATGTCCCGCCAGTGTTGAAGGCCAAAGCAAATGAGCATAGAATTAATAACTTCGCTTTTCTGTATGCCTGAGTATGAGGGCCAAAACTGTGACGAGAAGCATATTGCCTTCGAACAGCTGTTGCTCAAACAATAGGAGGGCAGTTCTGACCGGACTAGTAGCAATCGATAGCCAGGAAGCAGGACTTTCTCAAATATAAATTATACCTGAATATGTCATTCTCCATACATCAAGTAGAAATGGAACAGTGTCAAACATTTTTACAGTTTTGTCCTTCGCATTGATTCCCAAGTTAAGATGAATTGAAATGAATTGGATTAGCTATACTCGTGATGGAATTTGCCCATCATGGGATTATGCTGCTTTTTCGTTTCAGAGATAACCGTTAACGGTCAGTGTGAATGTCCTGAGGAATGTATGAAAAATTCGGAGCAAGAAGGGAAGATAACGCAGTGCACCTGTCTTCCCGGATTTACGGAATGGATGCTTCTATGCGGTAAGTATGCCAACTGAAGAAACATTTTCTCTCGCGTTGAAGCGTCACTTTTAATGCTGACTGGCCCAGATTGTAGAATTGGGTCGCAAAATTTTCCAAGAAGGTGATTTATGCTTCTCCCTATTTTCTCGATTTCAATATTGATGCTTTTATCGCCAGTATGAGAGCAATAGTGTAAAGTCTCAATTTTATTCGAAATGGAGGCACTTCGTATTCGGTGATTGTTTAACTTAGACACATTTAACGGCCGAAAATTCTGAGGAGAGAAACGTAAGGAATTGAAAACGAGTAAAAGTGAGAACTTGGCACTTTCCGTGATTATGCGTTCATTACTTGCAGGTATAGAAGGAGAGGTGGGGCTAAATGGTGACTGCAGGCAGGATTTGGAATGCAAAGTGAGTAATGCAACCTGCGACGAAAATTCCTCGAAATGTCGGTGCAAACACGACGAGGGCTATGTTCAGGATGGGTACATCTGCAGTGAGTAGATTCAACCTCCTCAGCGTGACCTTTTATTATACCTTCTTCCATTCCTTTGACATGTATTTCGTTTTTGAGGATCCATTTGAAATTGTACCTTTCGTTTGTAAAGGGACCACGATTACTTTTTTTGGGCGTCATTTGAAAATGTTCCTGCTTTTTGTGAATATTTGTTTAGTTTCAATTGTCAACGATTTCTCATCTGAACGTTTTTGGTACAACGATCGCAACATTTACGTTCCAGATATTGTCCTCCCTCCTTTCCTCCTTTTGCTTCCGCGAAAACCACAGGCGGAAGCGTTCTTGATGTCATTGAAACTAACCCAAGCAACGTCAATACTCCAGTTCAAACATAATTTTAGGCATAATTTTACATTTCCGGGTTGGAACGGAAAATTCCTGTTCCGAATCACCAAGGGCCTATTAGGTCATTGTCTTCCATATTTTTCAAAAATGTATATGTGGTCTCTGGCCCGGCGAAAGAAAATGCGGAACCCCCTGCAGCAAATACATTGGGCCACCTCTGGGTTCCAGAGATTTGCCCCTCACTTCATTTTCGATTGTCGAAGTTATATTAGGAGAAAAAAAATGAAAATCACTACGTTTTCCTTAAGCAAGGAAAGGAGAGGAATTCCTGTAAGCTGTCCCAAGATTTAGCGTTCGTATTCTCGGAACCTTTGCCACCAGGTCATCGATCACTTTTCTTGTACTGTGATTCAATGACCTGCTGACCTCCCTCTCGATAGATAGTATGGCTAGTCCTGTCAGGCGTTCTTGTGACATGCTTCATCTTGGATAAGTTAAAATTATTTCAGTTTGGAGAAGCTTCTTTCTGCAGATGCAACTCTCACTGGAGCTGTGAGTAGCACTCAAAGAAGGTTGGACACGTTAGGATGCACGGGCTTGACCACTCTTTTGAATGAATCGCAGAGTACCAAGAACATCAAGTGGCTTTGGTGGAAACGTAGTCAGACTGGCTCATCGACAAGGTCATTGAGCTGTTGAGTTTAATCTTAGCCAAAAGGTGTTTAAACTCTGCCCGGGTACCATCGATGATTGGGGTTCCTACCCATTCATAATTAGTATTGATTGTGCATTTTTCAGACACTCCATAGATACTGAAAACTGGTCTTAATATAGGCACTGTTTTGTCCATAGTATAAACTTTTTTTTAATTATTAATAAAGTTTAATAGCAGCTGAAACGGCTCCTTTCCTTAAGTCAAAAGAGGTAGGTCACACTCTCGTAGTATCGCTTAAGGTGGCTCTGGGAATTTCCGGCATTGCCGCATACTAAAGTAAACTTCAAGCATTTGCGCATATTTCCATTCATTCACGTTTTGTTTGATTGAAATGTGGCAACCCCATCAACGACTCGGTAATGAATATACAAGACATTTGACAACATGATCAAGGGAGACAAAGGGAAGGGATGAAAAGGAGGTAAGACCCTTCTACGCGGACCAGTGGCCCCGGCAGCCACAGGGGACGCAGAGTTATTCACGCCGGTCCTGTGTGGTCCTCCAATCCAAGTGATGAAATGTGGTAGCTTATTTACCTCCGTTTCTGCAATAGTTTATGATAAAAAACTTATAAATGTAGAGCTCTAAAAAGGGCGACTTCACAAATTACCATTGGCCCCCAATTTCAAATTGTTGTATCTCCTAAACTCATGTACATATATTTCTGAAAATAATGTATCTTTTACTTGCAAGTACATACTGTGTAAATATTCCGAAATAAGCCCGGCGGTTATTTGATGAAGATGAGTTTTTTATTTCCAAATTGAACTTTAAAATTTCCTAATGATCACAACCGGGCCTGCATCGTCCGTAAAGTCCATCACAATCACTTTTCGTGCAATCCTATGCGTGAAAAATACAAATATGGAAATGAGATGGTAACGACGCGGCCGGCAGAGTCCTGGTGATCCAAGGTCCAAAGTCCCCCTGTTCTATCCCACATAGGTGGGATCCCGCTGCTTTCACCCCGGGAGTTAATCTCCTTCGAGCAA
Organism: Darwinula stevensoni; assembly: GCA_905338385.1. NCBI lineage: Eukaryota > Metazoa > Arthropoda > Ostracoda > Podocopida > Darwinulidae > Darwinula > Darwinula stevensoni. Next base: position 39,024 of record CAJPEV010001986.1, read on the forward strand.
AGGAAAACGGGTCTCCAATTGCACGTGCGCTTTCCCGTGTTATATTTCGTATCCTGGAATGAACATCCCCGTCTTGGGGGGGGGGGGGGGCAAGACGTACAATGACTCTCTCTCCCATTCTCAAGAACAGATCCGACAATCGCGAAGGCCCGAGAGAAAGTCCGAGCTCGAGCGCAAGAGACGGGCACCCCAACCCGCAGGAGCCATCCACGAACTGTTTCTCGGGCATTCCCGAGTTTAGTCGGCACCTCTAAAACTCAGCGGCGCTCTCAACGATATAAGCAACAATCCCTCTATCCCTTTCTCGAAAACGACCTGTGGAAGACTTTCACGAACTTCGGATCGCTCTAGGCCACGAGTGTCAAACTGCCAACACGCTAGTTGTTTTCGTCCGGCCCGCAAAGTAGTTGCTTTTGGAAAATAGTGGACCTTTTCAATCCGCTAGCAATTGAAACCTTAGTGTAATATTTACTAATGATGACCCAACCACTCCTAAAGGGTTCCGTCCGTCCCCCAGCTTAATCGAGTTTGGCATCTCCTGCCTTGGCCAGTTGTGTAACATTGTCGAGAATCCACGAGTTCAGTTAGCGACCCTTTGAACAATACGCAGCAGCCGCTCTCTCACGTTCTCGAGGATGGATCCGACAGTCGCGAAGGCTCCAAAGAAACTACAGTTCGAGAGCGAGACGGAGATCCCCAACCCATGGAAGACATCCACGAAATCTGGGTCAGCAGAGGCTAAGGGTGGATTTTTGAACAGAGCATTATCCGATAAAGCTGCTTCATTTCAGAGAAAATGCATTATAAATCCGGTAAATAAAGCAGTATTATCGGATAGTTCTCTGTTCAAAAATCCACCCTAATCGTTTAGCATTTTCGGGTATTCACAAGTCCAGTCAGCGGCGCTAGTAACGCTCTACAAAGCAGCCGCTCGGACATGGTATGCCTCGCGCATCCTTCCCTCCCCTTTCCCACTGGGGTGTTCACGCCTACGATACGGACTATTATCGAACAGCACTCTTATCCCGTATCGATCGCGACCCTGTGCGTATCATCCGTAAAGTTCATCTCTACCACTTTTCAGGTAGGCCTATGATTGAAAAATACGCTTGAGAAACGGGATTGTTACTATGCAGCCTGCGGCCTCTTTCCGATCCACGTGTTAGCGCTCCTGTTCTATCCCATCCAGATGGAATCCCGCCGCTTTCATCCTTGGCAGTGACTCACCTTGTGAGAGTGCCGATCAATACAAATACATGGTTTCGATCGATAAAGGGGCCGAGATCTTATCCCATACATACTCGCGGGGGTTGCTTGCCTTTGCTGGGCAGAGAGTTGAGTCATGTAATTACTCAATTCCAATTCTGATTCAGTAAAGGAAACATAACTCAAAGGATCCTTAACGTGTGATGATTGTGTCACAGGTTAGTTAATGATTTAAATTTTAATGGAAGCCGAAGGTAGCGGGGCTTCTGTGGGTTCTGTGCCCTGTGGCAATTGGTGTGGAGAAAAAAAAAGTGGATTCTCACTCGCACACAACAATCACACATCTGTTCTTCAAATGAACATCATTAAACCAAACTGGCCAAATCAAGCCAGCTTATCACAGACCGTTGAAGAACAATGAGTAAGCCGACGAAAAACAAGCTGGGGATGGAGAAGGAGCAAGCCGGCGAAGAACAAGCTGGTGAGGAAGAAGCTGGTGAAGATGAACTGGACACAAAGAAGCCGAACACCAAGAAGACGGACGCGACGAAGCTGAAGGTCAACAGGAGGTCTACCAGGATCCAAAAGAAATTGCAATAAGGATCCAAAAACAAGGTCCGAAAGGGTACACCGACCTTCAAAGTTCGGAAAAAATGCTCTACAACAAACCGTCTAGCAGTGACTCTTTCGCTCCAGGACAAATCCCCGCACCCAAGGTGCGATACAATACCGACACTACAAAACAAGGTCACTGCTAGGCGTAAGTTTAGATACGTGGGAGAAGCCCACATTACCGGCTTAGGCCTAGGCCTATATACATACAAGGCCTACAATGATTATTAATCCATTCATACCAGGCCTAACTCAGGTATACAAGCAGACAAAGACTTAACGTACTACTCTAATTGCGTCATTTTTTAAGGCACTATATAGAGAGACACTGCGAGGCGAGGCACATGCCGGAAGGAAGTGCAGGGAATGGTATATCTAGCGCGTCAGCCTTCACGCCTTCCACTTCGACAGGATGCCAACTCGAACAGGACATGAAGACAATCAACAGGCAGCAAACATTCATCAAAGTGACTGCCAAATATGGCCAAGATATCCAGGCCCAATGGGGGATTGTGAACCACGGCTGGGCTGCACAGAGGTCACTTCCCCAGGGGCAACAATAATACTAACCACGGAAACATCCAGAAAGTGGAGAGAGTGACCACCATCCAATTGAACTCAATAGAGTACTGCATCATAATACTTGGTTACCCTCCGTGTGGTTATGGAATCTATAATCAATATCATCAGTTAATTAACGCTTTTTTCAGACTCTGGGTAAGGGAGGAGGTACTATAATTCCTGTACGTTGACAATTTAACATTTCCACAACATTGCGCAGCAGAAATGTTCTACGTTGAGCTGTGTTTCATTTCAAAGTTTTCTCAACATTTAGGCCACATTGTTACGTTAAAAAATTCAAGCTTTTCTCAACGTTGTTGTGCCAAATGGGAATGTTCCTGCAATGGTGAAATGAGACATAGTTTAACGTTAAAAATAGGATCATGTGTCACGTTGTGCCAATTAAGTCACTTGTCAACGTTTGGGCATCACAACATTCCTCTTCCTGAGCTTCAACGCGTGCTGATAAGAAATTGAAAGTACTCTCATGAGTGCAGTTATACCACGGCTGGGTCCATCCGAGAAACTTCCTTTACTGGATCATAACTGGAGTTTAGTACTTTAATGGCACAACTCAACTTTTTGTCCATGTTGACCCAAAGTTGTTGTGCATAATGAGTAGAATATCTGTGACGCTCAAGCTTAAAATGGATTCTTAAAAAATAGGTCTGGGCTGAGCATCACATTCAGCCAGGCCTGATCCCACATGTTGTCATTGGTTCTTCTCTTCATTTCTCTCATATCTATTCCCTAGGAAAAAGTCAGCAAAAACCTTAAATAAAAAGTGTGCTAATACCTATAGCCGATTTGGTAATAGCCCAATGGGTGATGAGAACGACGAGCAATTCTCAGTACAACAGAGAATACATGTGAGCTTCGATGAGAAGTCAAGTGTAGAAAACTGGTCGTACGGTGGTCTCGAAGCATTTATCTAGACTCTACAGAGATGGTGGAAGTGCACTCTCAACTCCGATTGACCGCAACAGGATCAAAGTACAACATGTGCAATATAAGAACCAATTCAAACATTGGAGATTGAGGGCATTCGGATGATATATATCAATGGAATTTGGGTCTAAAATTAATATGAAAGATATTCTGGGTGAGGTCAAATGGTCACCTCATGAAAAATCTAAAATGAATTTGGACATGTGCAGTAAATCATAAAACGAATGAGGTATCGTTAATGAAAATCGGTTGAAAAACCTAAGAGTTCACCGGATAGAATCTGGTCAAAAAGACCCCTGCAGGTCGTTTTTCATGTAGAAGATATGGATTCTGATATGACATTTCCAGTGAATGTATGAGTTTTCTTATTCCCTATGTGGCAATGGAAAATGACTCACTGCAAATCCCATCTTCTTCTATGTACCCTTCTGCTTCTCCGCAAAAGCAACTTTTCTGTGATACACCATCCACCACTACTGGCAAGCATTTTGCGTGATCAACACAGTCCTCATCAACTACACACGTATTCCCAACTCCGATCTCTGAAAGTGAAGGAACATAATGAGAAAAAATGATAACCTGAAAAAATGGGCGCTATCAGAAGAGCCATCTTAACACTTAAAGGCGTTGACTGTAGATATGCAACATTCTAAAAAGCGTATGATTGTCTTCAAGTAATTGCTCTAATTTTTAGCAAACGTCGATGCTCTGTATCCGAACTAGCGAGTTTATTTCAACAAACTCACTAGTATCGGGTACAGAGCTGGTATATACTGTACAGTTTATACTAGCTCTGTATCCTCATATTAATCATTTTCCTAAATAATTGTCGCGCCTTCGGCGCTCCATTATTTGGGAAAATGATTAATTCTTTGCAATATTCCATTTGACCAATCTGGTAAAACTCCATGGGTCATAAACACATTTATTACTCTGTCAAGTTACTTCCCAGTATGTGACATCATTTGCAAACTAATGAAACATCTTTAGCTTCTTAAAATAGACGCACCGACAGGTACATTTGTATGCCCAAGCAGCATGTTCACTTAAACAAGATATTATTTTTTGCAAGCAATGTAAATTTCTTGCTATTGCCATGAAAATGACATCACGTTTACGTAAAATTTACGTTCCTGTATTTACGTCACCAAAATGTACGTGCATTTTACGAGGTTCAGAAAAAAGCCACGTGGAAAAAAAGACCCCCAGAATTGACAAGCGGAAAAAAGCCACCCGAGATGAAAATGCGAAAAAGCCACCTAGGTCATTGCTTAATAATTTCTCATTTATATATATTTATACGTATCAGATAATTAAAGACATTCCCTTGGCGACCTTAAGACACATTCATGCAGTTATGTGACTGTTATCTATGTTTTTAATATTCAATGAANATTACTATTAAGTACTGGTTTTCCTGATATAGTATCAGGTTTTTCTTCTATCCATGCATTCTAGGAAATATATGAAACCCATCTGTTTTGCCTAGTGAGAAGAAATAATAAATTGAAGGGTAAAACACAACGTTGACATTATGGGACGTTATGATCTGTGGAAATTCATTTAGAAGTTAATTATGACGGGTACGAAATGTTCTTGGCCTAATGCCATCACTTTATTCCTCGGATTTGGTGAAATCAAGCAATTTCATTGATTTCCAGCAAGAGAATGCTGGGGTTTCACTTTTACCGCCCTCGCATAATATAATAACACATAAATGATTATTTTCCTTTCTCATGTCTGCAATACCTCAAGTGGGATGAAAATGTTTTTTTTCATTGTTGAGTTAAATAGCAGCTCTACCTCCGGTCAAGAAAAATTTCTTTGCGATTTTGTGTGGTGCACGTGAAGGTGGTTCCATTTCCGAACAAGCAGGTCCATACCCAGGTAGCATATAACATAGAGTCAGCATTGATTCAACGTTCGGATGTTGAACCAACGTTGTTTCAATTTTATGTACCACTGGGGTAGATTTCGTGTCGGGTCATTGTCTTAGATTTTTTCAAAAAGTATATGTGGTCCTACCATCCAAGTGATGAAATATGGTAGATTATTTAACTCTGAACTTGTAATAGTTCATGAGAAAAAATTTTCATAAGTGGAGGGCTCTGAAAAGGGTGACTTGCCAAATCACTATTTTCCACAACTTTCAATTTGTTGCGTCTCTAAACTGAAGTACATTTATACTTCTGAAAATAATGTATCGTTTACTTGAAAGTACATACTGAGTACATATTTCGAAATAAGGCCGTCGGTTCCTTGATAAATATGGATATTTTAATTTTCAAATCAGGGAAACAGCTGAATCTGTCTGCCGTAGGCGATTTTTTTCTTCAATTAAATGTGTATGCCATTTTGAATCTAATATATATATTACGAAACTATGTTCTTTCATTGATCTCTTAATGCCATTCGGCATGGATGTCATTCATGCCTAATATGATATTAATTGAATACTTGTGACATTTTTCAAGAAATGGGCGAAAAATATGTTCTCTTCTCAAAATCTCATTCATCAATTGTATTTTAGTATTTTTCACGTTGATACTAAAAGGCACGGGTTATTGCATGGTATAACTATTTTCTCCTCTTTTTGTCTAATTACAAAGTCATTGATTTTTAAACACGCACATATTTCGACGCTGTTAAGAGAAACAATGGTGATATAATCATCGTTAACTTTTAGCGGTGTGTGCAGCATGCCAAGTATTAGTGTCATATGGAGATGAATTCGATTACGTGATATTCACATCCGACATCGACATAATGATCAAATTGCATTGCATGTGAAAATTGTTTTGTCATGGTCTTCATATGTTAATGATTTGCATTTTCCACCTTATTAACTGAAGTACATCGTTTTAATGAGATTACCTTTGCGAGAAAAGGGAACGTGACGCTGGAGAAAAACACAGGAGACACGCGTTAAAATTATATTGTTACTTTCTATGATATCATCCACTTTAATTCGTAACTCACTAAAGGCTTATTCCACATTGAATCGAGCATAACATATGATCGACCATCTCCGATTAGGAGGAAATTCCACGTGCATAGAGCAGGTTCAATTTAAAGGAACTAACTTCAATCAACTTGTTAATTCTCGTGCCAATTTATTTATTTATATTGAAGCCCAATATAATGTTATTTTGACCCTTAAGCCGAATTCTATAAATCATATAACATTTGAAAGGGTGTCCCTTGCAGAATAATAAAATACGATTGAAAAAGTTAGGTTAGATTTGGGTAGGTTACTTTGAAGTTATTTTGCATTAGTTTTTTTAATCAGAACACATATTTTCAGCAATTTTAACGGAAGGGAACTGCAGACTAACAAGAAAAAATCACTATATCTGTACAAGTGAATTATATATTGCAAAATTTTACAATGTATCTAAGCATCATCAACATTTATATAATGAAGAATACATTCAAACTTATTCCCTAGATTTTCTAGTTCCCAGCGAAGTTAACTAATTACTTCCAAAATGTTATTTCTAAGTTGGTGGTATTAATAGGAAGTCCCAGCTGAAAACAATAATATAATGTAACCTAACCTAACCTAACTTTTTCATATTTGGAATATAAATTATACATTTCTTGTTCACAGGCGAAACGAATTACATAAATATTAATTTCATCAAAATTGGTTTCAGGCAAAAAACTGGCAAAACTAACCTAACGTAACCTTAACCTAACCTACACCTAACACAACTTTCTGAAATTGCTCAGGTTTAAAAAAGAATAATATTTTTAGGCTTGGCTAAGGACGCCCTCTCGAAATATTAACATATCTTTGAAATTGGTTTCCCACGTTGACCGTCACAGCCATATTGGCATGGTGACTGTCCAGCGCCAAAATAAATGTTTACATCCCTTGGAGAAGGTGAAACACGGGGGGCACCGGTGCGACTCATGGCGCAGGAAAAGGGACTCAGTGAGGGGCACCAGTGTGCCCCACGACGGTCAACCTGTTATGGGCCGAAACTGGGCATACTCCTCTTTGATTTCCAAATGCCCATATAGACAGGAATTTGTGAAACTCATTCTGAAATAACTTTTCCTCTAGTTTAGATCGAGACTATGCTAAGATATCACTGTGTGAAATTTCTATCACTATAAGCAAGGATCTCTGTCTGTCTCTGCCCATCTGACACTATGCATTCGGACACCGTTGGAGATATCGACGTGAAACCTTCGCAGAAGGGTGGGGTCTGTCCAGTAGCAGGTCGTAGGGCGGTCGGGGTCAGGAGGGGCGGCTCCGGGGGGGGGAGTCTCGGGGTCCCAAAAAATGTGTTCCAGGCCAGCTAGGGAGACAGGGAGAACGGATTGGGGTTCCACGGGTTCCTAGAACTCGTTTGGTGCAAAAAAAAAGTCCAGCCGCCACACCCGGTGTCCGCGGCCAAGTTGGGGGGCCTGTGGGGCACCTCCTCCATGGGTTTTGGTCCGATTGACGTGAAACCTTTGCAGGTGGGTTGGGGACGAAGTTCCCCACAGGGGTATGTCATCGGGGTCAGGGGGGGCAGCTTCGGAGGTCGGCTAAGGGTCCCAAAAAGGGTGTTCCAGGCCAACTAGGATGACGGGGACAACATATTGGAGTTCCACATGTTCCCAGAACCTGTGTGGTGCACAAAAAGTCTGGCTGACACACCCCGACAGAAATCACAGTCAAGAAATGGACTTGCTAAAAAAAATCAACAGAAATCATTGTCAAAAATTAAAAAAAATTGGTTCACCTTTGCTAACTAACAGTAGTAAAACTGCCCTGGCCTTTACTTACGAATTTCACTTGCATCCACAGTGAAGTTGGTAAGTTCTATAAGGCCCCCTTCAACAAAGCCAAGACACTTCAAGTAGTCTACAACTAACTTCAAGAAGCCACAAGTCAAGTACTGTTTGGCCAGGGTCAGTATTTGACTCATCACAACTACACCACCCTGCCCTTTTCAGGGCTACTCAGTGATCTACTGTGGTTTCTTACAGCACACTAACAATGCCGCCGAAGAAAGCCTCCAGGCTGGGGCGAAGCTCCTCCTCCCAAGCAAGGAGGACAGAGACCTCTGAGGAGAGGCGCCAGCGACTTGAAGCTGACAGAGCAAGAGCTTTAACATCACAAGCAAGTGAAGGCCCTGCTGAAAGGCAATCTCGCCTCGATGCTGACAGGGCAAGACAAGCGGTTGTCAGGGAAGCACAAGAGCCTGCACCAAGACAAACACGTCAAGCTGCTGACAAGGCAAGCCATGCAGCTGTGCTAGCTAAACATTGGAAAGAATTGAAAGGTGCTGCATTTCATTATGACCCAACCATCCAGTATGAGACACACTCCACAGTCAACATTGGTGGGATTACAAAGATCTGTCTTGAGTGTGGGGCCAAAAAGTGGAATGGGGAAGCAAAAGGTTTGTGCTGCAGAGATGGCAAGGTGAAACTGCCAAACCTACCTGTTCCACCAGAGCCACTGAGATCTCTGGTGCTGGGAACTCACCAAAACTCCAAGCACTTTCTTAGCAACATCATAAAATACAACTCCTGCTTCCAAATGACATCCTTTGGAGCAGGACACATTGAGACAGAAACTTACATGTTTGGCAAGTTCAAAGTTCAAGGTCAGGTCTACCATGACATCGGTTCCCTACTGCCCCTCCCCAATGAGGAACACAAGTTTCTCCAAATTTACTTCATGGGTGATGCCGGGGATCAGGCCAGGCAGCGCCAGAGCAACATTCCTGGCCTGAACTTTGAAGGTGTCATGGTCCTGCAGGAGATGCTTCATGCTCACAACCCTTACTTGAAGATGTTCAAGACTGCCATTGAACAGATGACACATGATGAGTTCAAAGTAGTCATCAGGGCAGACAGGACTCCTCCAGGGGAGCACGAGAGAAGGTTCAATGTCCCGACTACAAATGAGGTGGCCATCCTCATTGTTGGAAATGAGTTCAACAGTCGAGACATTGTCCTTCACAAGAGGACTCCTCTAGGGACATTCCCCCTGTCCAGAATTTCAGAGACAAACCGTTCCTATGATCCTCTTCAGTACACACTTCTGTTTCCCAATGGGGAAGATGGATATCACTTTGCAATCATTCAAGGGCACAAGGTGACATCTCTGCAGCTCTATGCCTTCAGAATGATGTACAGGGAGCTAGACTTTAACCACTTGCTCCGCTGTGGCCCTTTGTTCCATCAGTTTGTCGTCGACATGTATGCAAAAATAGAAAGTGAGCGGCTTAGATACTTTAGTCTTAACCAGACAAAAATAAGGGTGGAAAATTATGAACATCTCCGAGATGCCATGGCCAATCATGGTGATCCAGTCAATGCTGGCAAGCTGACCATCCTTCCCTCCTCCTTTAGTGGAGGACCACGCTACATGCAGGAAAGGACTCAGGATGCCATGACTTATGTCAGAAACTATGGCACTCCAGATCTGTTCATCACTTTCACCTGCAATCCAAATTGGCCGGAAATTACTGCAGAGCTGCTGCCAGGCCAAAAATCAGAAGATAGAACATATCTGGAGGGGCGAGTGTTTCATCAAAAGTTGATCATCCTGATGAGCCTTCTCAAGAACCAGAAAGCTCAAGTCTTTGGTGAGGTGAGGTACTACATGTACTCAATTGAATGGCAAAAGAGGGGTCTTCCCCATGCCCACACTCTCCTTTGGCTCAAAGACAAGATTCGGTCCAACCAGATTGACTCTTGCATTAGTGCTGAACTTCCTGACAGGGAAATACAGAGGAAAGAGCTGAGACTCCTCCAGCCACCACGCTCGCTGCCTTCTTTCAACTCTGCCAGTCTGACGAGTTTGCCAGAGGACTTTTATATTGCGAAGTCACAATGTATTATACCCGGCAACCAAACAAGACTTGGCAGAGAAGGAAGAGGGGGGCAGCAGTGGAGGGACACCCTGGCGTCTTTTCAGATGCAGCACTCGGTCGAGTATACACCATTCATCCGGACAACTCAGTGTTTTTACTTCCGCCTTCTGCTGCACAATGTTGTTGGGCCAACATCCTTCAAACACCTTGGCACTGTCAATAACCAGCTCTGTGAAACTTTCCATGAAGCCTGCCAGAGGTTAGGTCTTCTGGAAAATGATAGGCATTGGGACTTGACTTTGCAGGAAGCAGTAGCAACACACACAGCTTTTAAGCTCAGAAATCTATTTGCGGTGATCCTCACAACCTGCTCACCTGCCGACCCAAGGCAGCTGTGGGAGACTCATGAGCAGAGCTTGACAGAAGACATTCTTCATTCTTCATTCAATTTCATCAGTAAAATGAGGCTCAAATTCTCATTGAGGACAAAGTCATGAGCATGGTTGGCAATAACATGCAACAGTTGCAGCTTGGGATGCCAGTGCCAGTTCGAGATGAGGCCAACCGGTTGAACAGGGATATGCTTCGTGAGAGGTCTTATAACACTGCCCAGTTGGCACGAACAGTTGCAACAATGGTCCCCAGCCTGTCACCTGACCAAGCTGCAGCAGATGACAGGATAGTCAACACAGTTCAGCAAGAAGCAGGTGGGGTGACGTTGGTTCTCTCTGGAGACTTCCGACAGACATTGCCAGTCATTCGAAGGGGAACTGCAGCAAATGAGATAAAGGCATGTCTGAAGAAGTCTTCCCTGTGGCAAAGGTGAGGATGTCTTCATTCCTCGCATCCCCATCATCCCCACTGATGTGCCATATGAGTTCAAGAGACTCCAGTTTCCTGTCCGGCTGTCCTTTGCCATGACCATCAACAAGGCACAAGGCCAGTCACTCAAGGTGGCAGGTGTTGACTTAAGCACTCCTTGCTTTTCGAATGGCCAACTCTGTGGCCTGCTCACAGGTTGGGTCAAGCAAGAATCTCTTCATTCTTGCACCTAATTCGAAAAACACCAATGTGGTTTACCCACAAGCATTGCAGTGAATGATTGAGACACTTTAGAATTTAGAATTTAAAAATTTTTTCAGCGCAGTAAGAATATGTGTGAGAAAATGGAGTTTAGTTTTTCTTGCGAAAGAAGAATATCTTTAAGAAACTCATTTAAGTTAGATTTTTGTGAAAGAAGAGCACCTTTGAGTTAAGAATTAATTTAGAACAACATTTAAAAAATAAGAAAAAAGCAAATAAAAATAAAATGGCCAGAGCACTGCTCCCGTCCCCGTCGGTCTGGCCGGACTTAGACAAAGAAGCACTAACAAAAAAGCACATAAAAGAACAACAGCTATATTACTCCTAAATATATCCCGCGCAACGCCGGGTAACCCAGCTTGTACGTATATATATATATATATATANACCCGCATGACGTCAATGTTCATGGATTTTGTCCATTTCATACGTTTCCGTGCGGGGGGCATATTTTCTGTAGCAGAGGAGGGTTGACTATCAACCCCGGGCCCTGGGACAGAGCTGGGACTTTCACTAGTAGCCCTTACTCCCACTTCTGCCTGGTGTGGAACAGGAACGTGAGAGCCTCCGGACGCCAACTTTTCAGTGACTGCACCGGGAGACCTGCAGCCAGCGCGGCCCTTTTTATCCTGGGCGACGGCCGAGCCAGTATGAATTTTTCTGAGTTGTGGCATCATCATGTTTCCATGAGTGTGAGGACCTGGCAGGTGAGGTGCATGCGCCACATCTACCTGTTGCACTGGGTGCACATGGTGATCCTCTGATCCATGGGGCACCACGGCCGTTGGACTGTCGAGAGTCTCATCCGCCCTTTATCGGTGAAGTGCCCCAGCACCGCCTGAGGCAAGCAGCTCGATCTTCCCATGTCACCCATCCAGGTATATATATATATATATTACTATTACGTAATATTTATACGTGTATATATATTACGACCATTACAAGGCAATGGTCGCGTCTTCGGCGCTCCATTACCTTGGATAGTGATTAATTCATTTTTCGCGAAATGGGAAACACGTATTTAAAGTACGTCCCAATTGAAATACGTGACTTATGGGGTCGAAAATGTTGATTTTTATCAAAATCATTACTTCTACTAGTATGATTCTATGTGTGCCTAATTTGAAATCTTTTATAGTGTCCTTTACTGTAAGGGTGGAGAATACATTTTGAAACGCTTCCCTCCAATAATCTACGCTAAGGAGACATATTTCAAAAGTAGGATTTTTCCTGTACTTCACCATGAAACAGATACTTCTGAGGGAAGATTATATTTTCTGTCTCTGTTTCGTTGGATCAAAAAATTCTGGAAAATGGGACTGAAAAAGTACCCTGATGGGTTTTAACGACAATTTTTTTTTCTGTTGAAATGTAGACTCAGGGAACTCCATGCCACCCAGATTCAGCCGTATACGTTTCCCCTTTTTGCAGGCGGAAAAAATGTATTTAGAAAAGCGACCCACACAAAAGCTGTGCTCTGAGGAGACGCACAAAAAAGTTGAATTTTTCCTTAAACCAACATAACGTTAGTAATGCGTGCGCCAGGTACTTTTCTATTTCTGCCTGATTCAGTAGGATATGCAAAATTAATTGAAAACGTTACGTCCCCAAATAATATGAACCCCAAAAATATTTTGGAAATATGACGTTTGACATTTGAGCTCAGCGCGTCAGCGGCCACGTTCTTGCAAAGTTTCAGCTTTCCATATGTCTCCGCTTGAAGCAAATACAACTATTTGAAAATAGGTTCCCCGAAAGGTGTGCCCTTATGGCATGCATCACCAAAGTAAACATTTTCCTAAACTCAGCATGCGAATAGCTACTTGTTTCAGTAAGTCAGCTACTCACCATCTTCTATATATAATACAATTAAAAAATTTTCTTTACTCAGCTATCCCTCAGGTACTTCTTTGCCATGTTTAAACTTTTATGCGACCTCTTTTTTGCCAGATCAGAAAATTCGTGGAAATACGCCTTTTGCAAGATATGTGCCCTGAGCCATTTTAACCAAAAAGTAACATTTTTTTAATTACCAAAATCCATCATCATTGAACTACATGCCCACAACGTATCTATATTATACACTTGCCCTTTTTGCTCGTGAAAAAACATGTTTGGAAAAAACGACCCACCAAAAACAATGCCCCATATAAGCTTAATACTACCTCAGCTCAGTAATATCATGTCACTTATACGTGTGACAAGTATCACCTTTCCATTTTTGTCCAATTCACCACAGCATTTTTTTTTCAAAACATCGCCCCTCGAAAAAATTCCCCTAGAGGATGTATCAAGACTTTTCCTTTCTGTTTTCTGTAGTTTTCTACAGCATCCCATTAGGTAGTTATGTACCAAGTTTCATTTTCCACTCTAGATCAATATGCCAGGACAAAAAAAAAATACTTCAAAAAGTCGGCTCACAAAAATATGCCCCTAATGCATGGATCTACAATTTTTCCATTTTCCCTGAATTCATGGTCTCGGTAGGCATGTCCATGCCAAGTTTCAGCTTTCCATGTCACTCCGCTTTACTCAAGCAAAAATAATGTTATGGTGGGGGAATGAGTAACGGGACATGTAAGGCAAAATGAAACCAAAAGAAAGCCAAGGAATAGAACCCGGACCTTCTGATTGCCAGCCAGAGATGTAACTACGACACCGCCGAACCCAGCACATGTAATTGACTTTCTGAATGCCATCCTCATCTGTCACAAAATATATTTAAGAAAAACGTTTCCCCCCAAAATGGAAAGGTGATACTTGTCACACGTATAAGTGACATGATATTACTGAGCTGAGGTAGTATTAAGCTTATATGGGGCATTGTTTTTGGTGGGTCGTTTTTTCCAAACATGT